>SKCR01042721.1:0-59102 GCA_019454045.1 Zanthoxylum bungeanum
TTTTATTAACTGGCTCACTCTCTAGAATCTCGAAACTTTCATATTCTAGATGATTGTCCAGCTTAAAAACGAAAAGTAAATAATTGGATGTCTCATTCCTTATTCAGCATATTCGTGTCATTAAAGACCTGATATCTCGGACTCAATTTTCGCACGATCTTTGCTTGCCTTTGTTGGAACCAAGCTTAAGATGGAACTCATATCGGGTAGTTCTGAATTCAGACTCTGACGAAGGTCCTGACTTCAATTTTTGTTGATAGATTCTGGCCACAGACTCTAATGGTAGGTTATGCCATCAGACTCTGATGATAGGTTCTCTATCAGACTCTTATGACAGGTTCAATAACAAACTCTGATGACAGATTCCCTTGTCAACCCCTGATGAGGAATCTATATCTTTTTTGAAATATGTGCTGATTTTTCCCCAGACACAAAAGGTTGGCACAGACATATTTACATGGATTTTTTATAAAAAAAAAATTAACACGGCAACCATGTTACGCAAATACAAAAACGTATTAATTTGGATTGACCTTACTCGCTCATACCTCTGATTAATTAATAAAATTGTCATGTCCTTGGAACAAAACCCATTAATTAATTAATTAAAGCACATTTCATAATGAATTTTCATTTTTTAAATTTTTGAATTTTTTTTAAAATTTTGTTATATAAATATGATGGCAAATGCTAAAAGGGAATTGACTGTCGGCTGGGGATATACATTGATTGGAGAAAGGAAAGCAAAGAGACACATGACACATGACACATTTTGTGTGCCTATTCAGTATTCAGACACCACAAACGCCAAGGTGTGAAAATGTCCCCATCCATTATCAAATCAAACACTGTCTTCTTATCTCTATTGGGCTCTGAATTGAAATGGTTTTGTGACTAAAAAGCTGCGAAATTGCTTTTGTTTTTTGACGTCCACAACCACAAGCCAAGAGGCCACTATCACAAAGTGCTAATTTTGTTGGTTGGTACGTGTAACATAGAGATCAAAGAGTATCTCAACTCCCATTTGTTTTTCTTTTTGGTTTGTTTGTTTGTGATTCGGTGATTGTATGGTGTGTCTAACTTTGTTTGTTAGCATTTATTGATCATTATTCATGTAATATGTTTTATGTGGCATTTTAGGAAAAAAATTATTGAATTTTATATATATGAAGATACCAATATATAAGTATAATATATTTAGAATTGGTATTGAATTTATCTTTTTATAATTATGATCGGTAATTATTAGATTATAATTTTTATATAACTAAATTTTAATCGTTATTGATATTAACACATGTGTGACTTTAGCACAACGTCCTCAAGTGGCATGATTTGTTGGTGTATGATCCACGATCTCACCTTGAGGTTCTGTATTCGAATCCAGTGAGTGTGTTTCTTGTAATAGTCTGGGACAGCCAGGGGTTTTACCTGCTCCGCTTAAGCCTGAAATGAATGATTTGGCAGTGGGGTTTAATACAAAAAAAATAAAAAATAAAAATAAAAAAAACAAAAAGACTTTAGCACAACTTAACTCATCACTATATTCAAATTCATACAAAAAATAGAGATTAAATTCATAAATTGTCTATACATATCTCCCTATCAGTAAGAAAACACGTGTCTCATGAATGAAATGCAACTGATTTTGGCCAATTGGAAGCAATAGTGGTTGGGAATCATTTCTATTACACTTATTTATTTTCTAAAATTGAATGAAAATGAGAATAAGAATGTGGTGAGGCCCATATATTTTGGATTATAGAATGAGAGTGTCATTCTCACCACCCTAAGCGAATTAAATTCTCATTCTCATTATTGATGGGAAATTATAAAATTACCCTAAAGTAATTAATTAATAAATTATTGAATAATTAATATTAATTTTGAAATAATAAATAAAATGTATTAAAAATGAAAAAATTATTAATAATTAAAAAACAAAATAATATTTAATATTTTAATAAAAGAATAAATTAATATTTAGTTATTTAATACATTATAATAATTAATAAAGTAATACTTAATTAATACTTATTTATACATAAAAAAATACAATTAATCAATAATTAACAAAAAAATAATATTTAATATTTTAATAAATAATAATTTAATAAAAGAATAAATTAATATTTAGAAATTTAATACATTAAAAATTAAGTAATAAAGTAATAATTAATTAATGCTTAATTTATAAATAATAAATACAATTAATCAATAATTAATAATAAAATAGTATTTAATATTTAATAAAGGATACATTAATATTTAGTAATTTAATCCATTCATATTTAATAATAATAAATAAATAATAAGTACTAAATTATTATGTAATTATAAGTAAGGGTATTTTTGTAACTTATTAATAATTCATTCCGATTACTAAGCAAAAAAACACATCAATGATTATACTATTTCATTTCAATTACGATTCTTATAGTTAAGTAAATAATTTATTCAGATTCAGATTTACTATTCTGATTGTATCTCATTCTAATTACGAATACGTAAACACACAAGAGTGTGAGGAGGCTAAAATTGTGTTAGATTGTTGAAAAATGGAAACTCAATTAGAAAGCAACGTAAGTGGATAGGCATATATATTTATATATATGGTTTTGCAATTGTTCCTACTAAAAAAGGTTAAGTTATATATATCTGAATTTTTATGATTATTATTAAGTGCAGATACAAGGAATCTTGAGTTTTTTTTTTTCTTTTGGCAAATATTGAAAATTTCGCCACTAAATTACTCGATTCGGACTTAAATGGAGCATGTAAAACTTCTTATTATCTCAGACTCTTATAAGAAATGCACCCCGAATTTAAACTCTGGATCTTAGTGTTTTTCTTTCTTTTGCAAAACGAAAAAAGAAATGAACAAAAACGTTATGATATTGATATTGAAGGAAATTTTACGAAAATGCCCTATTTTTAATTTCATTCATAAATAACTCCTCCGCATTTTTTTTTTCATATTTTTATACAAATTTTTTAGGTCAAAAATGTGCATTATATTGTGTTAAATTACTTCAATTAAGTTTGGAAATGCTAATTAATTAGTATTTATGAACATATTATTAAAAGATTTCAAATATTTTAATTTTTTAAAAAAAAAATTACAATATAATTTTAAACCTTCCGAAACGTACTCTAACTGTATAATTCATTAAAACAATTAATTACACATACTAAAAATTATTCTTCACTCTTACACAACTCTCTCACTTGCAAAAAGAAATAAAAAAAATAAAAAAAAAACCAATGTTTTTCCATTATCAAAGAAAATCCAGGAGTGAAGGTTGAGAAGTTATTATTAGATTTATTTATTTATTGGTCTTCTATGACTTTCATGTGTTTTTTTTAATTATAATCTTGTTTTTTTGCGTAATTTTCTGCCTGAAGAAAGAACAACGTGTAAAGTTCAAACATCCTGAGATAAAGTCCCACTAAGGGGTGTTTGATTAAGTGAATAAGCCTCCAAGGGGCGCAAGCACACAAGTTACAGTCCTAAGGATTATGAAACTAAGAAATGAAAAATAAAAATATGCTCGTTTTGTTAGGATGTATGCCCTAGAGCTACATGTGATGTAAACGGCTTCATGTGTTTAGAAATAAAAGGATGCATTATTCATTTATCTAATTGTTTGTTCAATATCGCATATTATATATCTTCATAAATACCGTAGATTACTTATGTACCTTCAGACTTGGTGTATGAACGTCATGCACCAGAGGATTTAAGACTGAAGTTAGTAATCTTAAATAGTCCATAGAGAGCAAACAAACCGGGTACGGGTACTTGTTTGTGGTTTATTTATAGCTGCGGTCCATTCTATATTTGGATGATGATCTTAATCCGGATCGTCCATGTAGAGACATGAGAATGGATGCACTTTATATGATGTGATCATATAGGACTGGGCCTAGATAGAAATGACATTCTTATAATATCCGTTAAACAAAGAAAGTCATTTCGATCTACTTGATGGTCATATATGGATTGATCTTAATCCTGAGTATACTACGAAACTCCTGCATAACGGGTTGTGTCCTTTGATTTACAAAGGTGAGGTTGGTGTTGCAATCCCAACCAATAACTACGTACTTTGGGGGCATAGTCTGTTATGTAGCTGGGAACGTTTTACATAGACATGAAATTCACTCCTTCTTATGAGAAGTAGATGAGTATCTCTTTAAGGGTTGATTTGGTACTTGAACGGTTTGAGCGCTCAAGTTTTTCTATTACGAATAGAAAGATTAATATTCATAAAAGTGTGAATAAATCGTTCATTAGAGAATCAATGGTACTTAAGGTAAAAATAATTAGAAGGTATATACAGACATTATGACCCGGCTCTAATTATGAGATATTCGTGAAGGATCAATTCGCATGCAATGACTATATCGGTGGACACCGACTTGGTTCGGCTTAATATTTCATCTACGGCAACGAGAGTGCAACTTCGTATTTTTAGTGGAATAACCCGGAGTTAATAATTCAGAATATTTAATTAAGAGCTTAATTAATATTTCGAGATTATTGGAGCTCAGAACCGTAGGTCCACTTGGCCCCCGTGCTAGCTCGATTTACTATAGCGGAGCTAATATAATTGGATGGTCCAATTATATACTCACAAAAGGAATAAATATTATTAATATGATTAATAATAATTATATCACACATGAGATTTTATATTAAAAGTTAATATAAAGTATTAATAATTATATATGATAATTATTAAATTAGAATATTAAATTATATATGATATAATTTAATAAGGCTAAGAATTATTACCAAGGTAGGATTCCTTATTGGATAAGGAATAGGATTTGTTTGTTTAGGAAACAAAATCAAATCCTAATTAAAACCCCTCATTGGCAGAAATTCCTAGTCTTTTATTATGAATAGGATTTGTTTGTTTAAGAAACAAAAATCAAATCCTTATTACCCTACCATGGCCGAAAATTAAGAGTCCAAATGGGAGTAGGATTTGTTTATTTTTTGAAGCAAAAATCAAAAAAGTAATACTATACCCCTTGGCCGAATTCCATAGAGATTGGGAGACTAGTTGTTGATTTGTTTTATGAAACAAATTAACCATAAGTATAAAAGATAAATTATGATTTATTTTTAATACACAATCATTAGAAACCCTAGCCTCCATCTCCTTCTCCAAGCTCTCAAGAGTTGAGAATTCTTTTCGGGTGTGTGTGATTATTCTCTAAACGGTTTAGAGATTAATTTGTGAGTGTAGCCCACACTACCCTCCGTTAGTGTCGAGACATAGTTCGGAAGACCTCGTGACATTGGAAAACATCCCTAAATTCCCCCTACAAGTTGCATCAATTTCCCCTTGAACCCTTGTGATTTACGCAACTTCAGGGTTCCTCAAGGAGCTCCGTTTTGTTTGTTTTTCATTCGGGTTGTTGGGAAACTGTGGGACACAGAAACTGGAGCGACGCATACTGTTCCAGGCTCGGGGGCCTAGTTGGGAGTACGGAGTAGCCAACAGAGGACTAAACCGGAGAATAAGGGAGTCGCCACCCGGTGTGAACCGGGACAAAGATTTAAGGCCGCACTCACCCCTCGCAAGGGAAGACCTCAAACCATTGGGTTCGGAATGGTCCCTTACTTATGCCACTTGTAATGTAAAGATTTATGCAATAATCCAACCAAGCCTATGACATACATTTCCAAGTGCACCACAATCCTAAATTCACATGCTTAAAAGTAAAGTTTACATCTAACATACATGGAATCAAATCTTATTGCCAAATTCACATGCTTAAAGGTAGGCCTTTGCAACAACAAGCACATAACGTCATAAGAATTCAATCATTCATGTAAACATAAACACAAACAGTCATGGTAACATTTGCATGTAATATAAAGGAAATCAAAATGACAACAAATAATGTAATAGGCGCATTATGCAAAGAAGCATATAAAATATGGTCAAAATAACCGCATAATAAATGAAATTAATACAAACACATAACTTGAAAAGATGAAGAAAGACACGAATTTAAATATGCCCATCCAAGATGCAATTTTACATTAAAGATGAACATGCCATAATGTGATGCTAAATGATGCAACTAACATGAGCACAAACATGCACGTGAATACTTTTCCAAGTGGTACGTGGAATTGTATCCCAAGTACAGACCGCACTACCGTCCATTCGGAATCGGCTACGGAATTTACGTCTGGGTTTCCATCCGATATACCACAAAGAAATAATCGTCTAAACAACATGGATGCATAAATTGTAATACATTAAGCCAAGACTAAGGTAGATGATGCAATTATATGGAATTTCATAATACATACATGAATAAGGCAATGATGTACAAAAGAATCAGTGACATGATAAGAAGCGCGGCGAAGCATCGTGGTAAAGGATCTTATCCCGTGAAACGGAGGGCCTTCAATCCGACTTACTAAGCCCATGCGCAATAAACACATAATATGCATAAAATAAAGGCATAATAACAAAGACAATATATCGGACTTTGTATATCTGATTGGACACATCTCACGTCCAATCGAATATACGTCATCCGGCGCGCGCGGCGAAGCATCGTGGTAAGGATTATCCCCGTGAAACGGGGGCCTTTAATCCGACTTACTAAGCCCATGCGCAATAAACACATAATATGCATAAATAAAGACAAAAGAAACACAAAATACTCGGCGCGCGCGCGAAGCATCGTGGTAAGGATCTTATCCCCGTGAAACGGAGGGCCTTTAATCCGACTTACTAAGCCCATGCGCAATGAACATATAATATGCATAAAATAAAGGCATAATAATAAAGACAAGATATCGGACTTTGTATATCCGATTGAACACATCTCACGTCCAATCGAATATACGTCATCCGGCGCGGCGAAGAATCGTGGTAAGGATCTTATCCCCGTGAAACGGAGGGCCTTTAATCCGACTTACTAAGCCCATGCGCAATAAACACATAATATGCATAAATAAGGACAAAAGTAAAAACAAAAATACTCGGCGCGGCGAAGCATCGTGGTAAGGATCTTATCCCCGTGAAACGGAGGGCCTTTAATCCGACTTACTAAGCCCATGCGCAATGAACATATAATATGCATAAAATAAAGGCATAATAATAAAGACAAGATATTGGACTTTGTATATCCGATTGAACACATCTCACGTCCAATCGAATATACGTCATCCGGCGCGGCGAAGCATCGTGGTAAGGATCTTATCCCCGTGAAACGGAGGGCCTTTAATCTGACTTACTAATCCCATGCGCAATAAACACATAATATGCATAAATAAGGACAAAAGTAAACACAAAAATACTCGGCGCGGCGAAGCATCGTGGTAAGGATCTTATCCCCGTGAAAAGGGAGGGCCTTTAATCCGACTTACTAAGCCCATGCGCTTTTCTCATCATTACATAAATAAATAACGTGTAGAAAATTAAATGGCGGAATAATTAAACAACTCAAAATTAAACAAAAGAACATACCGTTTACTCAAGTGGTACGTGGAGTTGTGGCCCGAGTACAGATCATACTACCGTCCATTCGGAATCGGCTACGAAATTTACGTCCGGGTTTCCATCCGATATACCTCAAGAGGCGACACGCCTTTCATTTTATCCAATGCCCACAACACACATCATATTTATAACACATACATATTTATCTACTCAAGGGCCGCAACATACATTAAACATCATAATCATGCGAATAACGCTCAATGAATAGTGAAAACGAAACTGAAAACAAGTGTGAAAAATACCCTCAGGTCTAACCTTTTTTGCCGACTTTCGGGCTTGCGTTTCGCGGAGATCGGAAGGGTAAAGCTCCTCAACTTTTCTGGTTCACTGGTCTAGCGTCTTAACTCACTGTCTTGCTGTTTTGCTTGCTGTTTGGTCTCCGATTTGCTGCTGTTTTGCTGATTTCTGCTCACTGTTTCAGCTCACTGTTTTGTTTTGGTGTTTTAGGCTACTGTTTTTGATGTTTTTAAAGGCTTTAAGTGCAGATTTTTTTGTGATATCTTAAGGATTAAAAGTGCAGTTTTTTATGCAGTTTTTTAGTGTTTTAGGGGCTGTTTTAGGGTGATTTTGCTGCTGTTTGGGTGTGTAAAACAGTGCAGTTTTTTTTGGTGTTCACTGCAGTGCGTTTTTTGTTGTAATTTTCAGTGATGGAGGGCTGCTGTATAGGGCTGGTTTCGGTGATGTGTGGGGGGTTTACGGAGGTGGTTTTCAATGGTGGTTAGGGGCTGTATTGGTGGTTGTATTGGCTACAGAAATTCGGCTATGGAGGGGTGCAAGGGAGATGGTGTTCACGGCTAAGGAGGATGAGATGGAGAGAGAAATTTTCTGTCTTGATTTCTTTGCTTTGGCCGTGAGTCTTAGTGTGTTTCTAGGGCTTGGGCGTGACTTAGGTTGTGTCAAGGGAGAGAATGGCTTTGGTTAGAGGTTGTTTATATAGAGAAGGGTTAGGGCTTCACCTTGTCTCATAAGGAAGGGATTTGGTGCATTCAATAAGGATATGATTTAGTGCTAGGTAAGGAAAGCAATGGATTTGATTGGGGGACATGTCTTGGCTAGATTAGGAATACAATATATTTGATTGGTTAGGATTAGGCATTTAATTTGTTAGATTAGGAAGTCAATATTTTTAATTTGTTATGATTGATTTTAATTAGGTATATCATCTTTTTAATTTAGGTATATAACATATTTAATTTGTTTAATTTAGGTATATGTTTATTTTATGTTTGGTAAATATAATAATTCAATTATTTAATTAATTTAATTATTATTTTATTTAGTTAATGTTTTAATTAATATTTATTTATTTAATTTGGGGGTATTTTAAGGGTGATGGGCGTGTGGGCCTTGGTGGGTAGGAGTGGGCTTGGCTAGGTGCATGTTAATTTAGTTAAGTGTTTGGGCTAAGTTTGTGTGGGCTAGGTGGGTGTGTAGGCTAAGTTCATGTGGACTAGGTGTGTGTGGGCCGGGTTTAGGTGTCTCGGGGCGAGCATAAATTTAAAACAGAAAACAAACGAGTTACTTGAAGCCAAACTAGTGGACTTAATCCGTCAATGAGTCAATTCTTGACTCTTCCCTTCCGATGTCCGTTTCCCGTGGTTTCCGTAACTTAAAAGGTAGTTGTCTCCAAATAAGACTCCTCATCGGGTTTCACATGCAAAAATGCATTGCCTACAGTCGCCCCCACTTTGATGGGACTTGTGCAGTGTGTGGCTTTGAACAATCCTATCAAAGTTATGCAATGCATTTTCACTTACCTGGCTCGTCTGCTCCCTCGAGCTGAGTTTAAGTTGATTTTGTTGTGAGGTGGTCCATTCTCGAACCGGGTTGATGAGAGGTGGTTCATTCTTGAACCGCCGAGTGGGTCTTGTTCCCATGTTGAATTGAGTTGTATTGTGGGTTTTGTTCCCAATCTGAGTTGAGTTGTGATGTGGGTCTTGTTCCCGATTTGAGTTGATATAAGGGTCTTCTTCCCTGAACTGTGGGTCTTTTTCCCGATGTGAATTGAGATAAGGGTCTTCTTCCTTGAACTGTGGGTCTTTTTCCCGATTTGAGTTGAGATAAGGGTCTTCTTCCCTGAACTGTGGGTCTTGTTCCCGATTGGAGTTGAGATAAGGGTCTTCTTCCCTGAACTGTGGGTCTTGTTCCCGATTTGAGTTGAGACAAGGGTCTTCTTCCCTGAACTGCGGGTCTTGTTCCCGATTTGAGTTGAGATAAGGGTCTTCTTCCCTGAACTGTGGGTCTTGTTCCCGATTTGAGTTGAGATGAGGGTCTTTTCCCTGAACTGTGGGTCTTGTTCCCGATATGAATTGAGACAATGGTCTTCTTCCTGACTGCGGGTGTTTTTTTCCAAAGTGCCATACCCGGCAAAATTGATTCTGATAATGATATGGGTCTCGCCCCCAGAGTGATATTCATATGGGTCTCGCCCCAACTGATACTGATGTGGGCCTCGCCCCCAACTGATACTGATATGGGCCCCGCCCCCAGCTGATACTGATGTGGGCCTCGCCCCCAATTGATGTTGATGATATGGGTCTCGCCCCTATGATTCATTCCTGAAGACTACTGACATTGTACTGTTGCTGCTTCTGGTTGGCCTTCATTTGACGCCTTTTTTTTTTTCTTTGAAACCTGTTGTTACAAAACAGAACAAACACAAAAATGATACAAATATGTTACGTGTATGCATGCAGGTATGAGTGAATTTTCTATCCCGTTGGGTTAGGTCTTCTGCCGATTCTCTTGGTGACTGCTCAGTCTTCTTTTCCTCAGGCAAGCCACTGCTTCAATCTGTCTACGTTGATCGGCTCGGTGAACTGATTCTCTTCCAAGTCTGATATTCTCACTACTCTCATTTCCCAATTTCTGAATGGCTATCTTATCTTTTCTGCTTACTTATTCCGAGGATTCCCCGTATTCTGAACATCACTGATTTTCAAAGTACCAAGGTTGAATGCTTTTCTCAAATATACTCATATTGCAGAAGAGATTCAGCGAAATGAACGTCTTTATTATCATAAAAAAGGTTCGAACAAGTAGACAAAACCAATGTCTTTATTAAAAATGCAGGATCAAATAAACTAGGAGGAACAGCTTCATCATTCGCAGCATTGCCTTCTCCCTTGACCTATGGTTCTTTACTACTGTTATCATTTATCTCAATGCAAGAAGCCTGGTGGTTGAGAGTTTGGAGGACAAAGGTTTCGGGTAGGCGGAGTTGATCATGTAGGTGGGTGGTGGAACAAAGTGGTAGTTTGGTAGAGGGTTTCTGTGTGTGTTGGGTTGTTCTTTCTCTGGGTCGGGTATTTTGTGAGCATCGATGAGGTTTTGGATTTCATGCCTAAGGCGGGGGCAGTTATCAGTGTCATGGCCTTTTTGTTGGTGGAAATGGCAATATTGGTTCAGGTCAAAGTAGTGTGGCACAGGGTTTGGGATTGGTCTAGGGTCTAAAGGCTTCAGGAGTCCTTGTCCTTTTAACTTCTCAAGCACCTTTGACATAGGTCTACCAAGATTGGAGAATTGCCTATTTCTGACGGTAGCGACCTCGGCCGTAGTGGGCTTGGTCTCAGAATGCCCCCCAAAAGCTCTTTTATTCTGGCCATAAAATTTTCTGTTTTCAGCCTCCTCTTCTTCAATATCAATAACAGTCTCTCTCAACTGTCGGAAATCCACAATCATGGAGGTCATCCTCCTCAGCTTGCCATAAATTGAGGGCTTAGTACCCTTGATAATCATCTTAATCTGGTCCTTCTCTGAAGGCCGAGTCTGCATTTTCAAAAGTTGACCTCTCCAGCGGTCTACATACTCTTTGAAGCTCTCCTCCGGCTTCTGCTTAGTGTTCTCCAAATCTCGGAGTGACAAATCAATCTCCAAGTCCGTAACATACTGTTTTAGAAATGCATCTGCCAATTCCTTCCAATCTTCTTTAACTTTTTTCTCAGGCTGTGATACCACACTACGGGTGCCCCATCGAGCGACATCCCGAACATTTTCTGCACTGACGCTTCGATAAGCCTACTGCACTCATAACTGCAACATACTGGCGGAGATGGACCCTCGGATCCCCATTCCGCTAAACTTGGCCATATCCGGCATCTTGAACTGAGCAGGCAGCTGTTCCTCAAAAGTCATCGCTTCATAATCCAGTAAGTCTTCGTCCTTACCCTTCATCTTGCGGGTGGGTAACTGATTCTACCTGGTCTCGAAGCTTCTGTAACTCCACCTGGGACCTAACTGTCCTCCCAGCGGCATAATCAGCCATATCATCATCGAAAGCGGGGATGTCATCCCCCAACCCAATCGGAGGCTCCTCACGCCTCACATTTTCAGAATTTCCCCCAGCATGGGGTACTACAGCCATATTTGCCATCGTAGCGGTCAAGGCTTGCAACTGTTCAGTGATCTTTGCAAAACCATTCTCTAACTGATCCATACGGGACATCTCGTTACCGGATTCACTCATGCTTTCAACTGTTCTTTTAGTGAGTCTGGTTCCTTCCCTAACCCAAACGGTATCTATGGTGTCTTTTTAAGACACAGATGGTGTTAACAAGGTATATGTATGCATGATGTGCACAAGAAGTATATAACATATACTAAATCAAATAAAATTCTTAAACAAATCGGCCTATTATCATTTTAGAAGCTTTTGGGACAACTGTCATAAGAGTGAACCCGTCCCAGTTTAAATGGCCCAACGAGTTCATGTCTTATGGCAAGAGCCCAACTAAATCCAAATGATAATATTCCAAACACAATCATAAAATAGCCCATTGTTATTTAGAAGCCTTTTGGCCCAATCGTCATAAGATATGTTCTTGTCCCAGTTTAAATGGCCCAACAAGCCCATATCTCATGACAAAAGACCCAGATGGATTCAAATAGCAATGTTCCCAAACATAAGCATACAAGGAAGATATTATAAAATAATAACTTCTACCGTGTGGCCCACCATCATTTCAGAAGCTTTGGGCCTAATTGTCATAAGATACGAACCTGCCCCAGTTTAAATGGCCCAGCAAGTTCGCATTTTTTGACAAAGAGTCCAATTCATCCAAATGATAATGGTCCTAAAGCACAAGGAAATATTTGTTATAGGCTATACAACCCGGTCTACGCATGGGTTCGTGGGAGTATGGACAAAGGCTCTCATCGACGAAGGATGGCCCATAACTAGGTCTCCCCAATCAAGGGTTCGAGCAACCAAGTGAGCCCACCCTTTTTTATACACTAAGGTACGTGCCAATGAGCTATGGTGTGTGACTGACTGTCAAATGGATTTCCCGTTGTAGATTCCCCAGAGGGAAGGTGGAGCGAGGCTCACTTAAATACCCAAGCCTCTTAGGCTCTTATCGCTTGTGTCAGGAATAAACAACGAGTCCTCCAAATTAGTCCATCACAATAGGCTACGAGTAGATGACTATCTAGGTGCCTTCACAGCTTTTCCTTCTAGAAAGGTAGTGAGTGAAGGAAGACACCAAACCATTACCTAGCCTCAAAATGCCTTTGATCACAACCCACATTTCACACATTTGAAGACACGGTTAATTAAAGCATAAATCTATACATTACAAGCAAGGCATTATTTCGGGGCCGATTCTCTATCCCCAGTGGAGTCGCCAGACTGTGGGAACACAGAAAACTGGACGACGCATGCTGTTCCAGGCTCGCGGCCTATTTGGGAGTACGGAGTAGCCAACATAGGACTAAACCGGAGAATAAGGGAGTCGCCACCCGGTGTGAACCGGGACAAAGATTTAAGGCCGCACTCACCCCTCGCAAGGGAAGACCTCAAACCATTGGGTTCGGAATGGTCCCTTACTTATGCCACTTGTAATGTAAAGATTTATGCAATAATCCAACCAAGCCTATGACATACATTTCCAAGTGCACCACAATCCTAAATTCACATGCTTAAAAGTAAAGTTTACATCTAACATACATGGAATCAAATCTTATTGCCAAATTCACATGCTTAAAGGTAGGCCTTTGCAACAACAAGCACATAACGTCATAAGAATTCAATCATTCATGTAAACATAAACACAAACAGTCATGGTAACATTTGCATGTAATATAAAGGAAATCAAAATGACAACAAATAATGTAATAGGCGCATTATGCAAAGAAGCATATAAAATATGGTCAAAATAACCGCATAATAAATGAAATTAATACAAACACATAACTTGAAAAGATGAAGAAAGACACGAATTTAAATATGCCCATCCAAGATGCAATTTTACATTAAAGATGAACATGCCATAATGTGATGCTAAATGATGCAACTAACATGAGCACAAACATGCACGTGAATACTTTTCCAAGTGGTACGTGGAATTGTATCCCAAGTACAGACCGCCGCACTACCGTCCATTCGGAATCGGCTACAGAATTTACGTCTGGGTTTCCATCCGATATACCACAAGAAATAATGTCACAACATGGATGCATAAATTGTAATACATTAAGCCAAGACTAAGGTAGATGATGCAATTATATGGAATTTCATAATACATGCATGAATAAGGCAATGATGTACAAAAGAATCAGTGACATGACAAGAGCACGGCGAAGCATCGTGGTAAAGGATCTTATCCCCGTGAAACGGAGGGCCTTCAATCCGACTTACTAAGCCCATGCGCAATGAACACATAATATGCATAAAAAAAGGCATAATAACAAGACAAGATATCGGACTTTCTATATCTGATTGGACACATCTCACGTCCATCGAATATACGTCATCCGGCGCGGCGAAGCATCGTGGTAAGGATCTTATCCCCGTGAAACGGAGGGCCTTTAATCCGACTTACTAAGCCCATGCGCAATAAACACATAATATGCATAAATAAAGACAAAAGTAAACACAAAAATACTCGCGCGGCAGCACATCGTGGTAAGGATCTTATCCCCGTGAAACGGAGGGCCTTTAATCCGACTTACTAAGCCCATGCGCAATGAACATATAATATGCATAAAATAAAGGCATAATAATAAAGACAAGATATCGGACTTTGTATATCCGATTGAACACATCTCACGTCCAATCGAATATACGTCATCCGGCGCGGCGAAGAATCGTGGTAAGGATCTTATCCCCGTGAAACGGAGGGCCTTTAATCCGACTTACTAAGCCCATGCGCAATAAACACATAATATGTATAAATAAGGACAAAAGTAAACACAAAAATACTCGGCGCGGCGAAGCATCGTGGTAAGGATCTTATCCCCGTGAAACGGAGGGCCTTTAATCTGACTTACTAAGCCCATGCGCAATGAACATATAATATGCATAAAATAAAGGCATAATAATAAAGACAAGATATTGGACTTTGTATATCCGATTGAACACATCTCACGTCCAATCGAATATACGTCATCCGGCGCGGCGAAGCATCGTGGTAAGGATCTTATCCCCGTGAAACGGAGGGCCTTTAATCCGACTTACTAAGCCCATGCGCAATAAACACATAATATGCATAAATAAAGACAAAAGTAAACACAAAAATACTCGGCGCGGCGAAGCATCGTGGTAAGGATCTTATCCCCGTGAACGGAGGGCCTTTAATCCGACTTACTAAGCCCATGCGCTTTTCTCATCATTACATAAATAAATAACGTGCAGAAAATTAAATGGCGGAATAATTAAACAACTCAAAATTAAACAAAAGAACATACCGTTTACTCAAGTGGTACGTGGAGTTGTGGCCCGAGTACAGATCATACTACCGTCCATTCGGAATCGGCTACGAAATTTACGTCCGGGTTTCCATCCGATATACCTCAAGAGGCGACACGCCTTTCATTTTATCCAATGCCCACAACACACATCATATTTATAACACATACATATTTATCTACTCAAGGGCCGCAACATACATTTAAACATCATAATCATGCGAATAACGCTCAATGAATAGTGAAAATGAAACTGAAAACAAGTGTGAAAAATACCCTCAGGTCTAACCTTTTTTGCCGACTTTCGGGCTTGCGTTTCGCGGAGATCGGAAGGGTAAAGCTCCTCAACTTTTCTGGTTCACTGGTATAGCGTCTTAACTCACTGTCTTGCTGTTTTGCTTGCTGTTTGGTCTCCGATTTGCTGCTGTTTTCGCTGTATTTCTGTTTACTGTTTCAGCTCACTGTTTTGGTGTTTTAGGCTACTGTTTTTGATGTTTTTAAAGGCTTTAAGTGCAGATTTTTTTGTGATATCTTAAGGATTAAAAGTGCAGTTTTTTATGCAGTTTTTTAGTGTTTTAGGGGCTGTTTTAGGGTGATTTTGCTGCTGTTTGGGTGTGTAAAACAGTGCAGTTTTTTTGGTGTTCACTGCAGTGCGTTTTTGTTGTAATTTTCAGTGATGGAGGGCTGCTGTATAGGGCTGGTTTCGGTGATGTGTGGGGGGTTTACGGAGGTGGTTTTCAATGGTGGTTAGGGGCTGTATGGTGGTTGTATTGGCTACAGAAATTCGGCTATGGAGGGGTGCAAGGGAGATGGTGTTCACGGCTAAGGAGGATGAGATGGAGAGAAAATTTTCTGTCTTGATTTCTTTGCTTTGGCCGTGAGTCTTGGTGTGTTTCTAGGGCTTGGGCGTGACTTAGGTTGTGTCAAGGGAGAGAATGGCTTTGGTTAGAGGTTGTTTATATAGAGAAGGGTTAGGGCTTCACCTTGTCTCATAAGGAAGGGATTTGGTGCATTCAATAAGGATATGATTTAGTGCTAGGTAAGGAAGCAATGGATTTGATTGGGGGACATGTCTTGGCTAGATTAGGAATACAATATATTTGATTGGTTAGGATTAGGCATTTAATTTGTTTGGATTAGGAAGTCAATATTTTTAATTTGTTATGATTGATTTTAATTAGGTATATCATCTTTTTAATTTAGGTATATAACATATTAATTTGTTTAATTTAGGTATATGTTTATTTTATGTTTGGTAATATAATAATTCAATTATTTAATTAATTTATTATTATTTTATTTAGTTAATGTTTTAATTAATATTTATTTATTTTTAATTGGGGGTATTTTAAGGGTGATGGATGTGTGGGCCTTGGTGGGTAGGAGTGGGCTTGGCTAGGTGCATGTTAATTTAGTTAAGTGTTTGGGCTAAGTTTGTGTGGGCTAGGTGGGTGTGTAGGCTAAGTTCATGTGGACTAGTGTGTGTGGGCCGGGTTTAGGTGTCTCGGGGCGAGCATAAATTTAAAACAGAAAACAAACGAGTTACTTGAAGCCAAACTAGTGGACTTAATCCGTCAATGAGTCAATTCTTGACTCTTCCCTTCCGATGTCCGTTTCCCGCGGTTTCCGTAACTTAAAAGGTAGTTGTCTCCAAATAAGACTTCATCGGGTTTCACATGCAAAAATGCATTGCCTACAGAAACACTTTAGGAAAATTTTAGGGCTGTATTAGGATTGATTTTTGAAGAAAAATCAGATCTGAAATTGGGCAGTAAGGTGCGCAAAACAAGGCAGAAAACAAGTGCAGTTCGCGTGTATAGTGGGTCCAAAACAGTCCGCTATTTCACTGTAGTTTGAGGGACTGTTCGGGGACTATTTCGGGGCTATTCCGGAGCTGAAAGTTTGTCCAAAACATGAGTGAAATCACTGGTAAGGTTCGGCCAAAGCAAGGGAAGAGCAGAAAAAATTTTCAAGTTCGGTCCGTGAGCCTAATCGCTTCCGATGCGCAAGGGAAAACGTTTCATACACGTTTGAGTCTTCATTTTATCGGGGTTCAAATCTTCGCATGAGTGAGCCTTTTATAGTGAATCTTGTAAATAGTTCAGGCAGTTTCTGTTCGTAACTTCTTTGCAACTGCTAGGTCATGCCTTAAACCATTGAATTGTACATCTTAACTGTCTGATCGTGGAGGGAACTGCCTAACTGCTTCAATCGTGGGATCAACTGCATCATGTGTTCGGTCATTATGAGTCCCTTGTCGTTATAATCGCTGTTTCGGTCGTCCTGAGTTCTTTATCGCTCTAATCGCTGTTTTGGACGTCCTGATTCCTATGTCGTTCTAATCGATGTGTCGTCTGGTGACCGCTATTCTTTTCATCACCCTACCTGCCTTCGTCCCTTACTCCTTCGCTATAGGGCGACTTCCTTTTGTCAACAATTGTCCCCCAAATTCACCTTAATTGAATTGGAAGTGAAATCGAGGTGAATTTCTCCATATCAGGGTGGTAGATGTCGGCCTACAAGTCCTCACCCTATAATTTGTTGGGCCGCCCTTTGTATTCACCATGCGAGCCCATCACTTCTGCAATAAATGTGCGACCTTTCCCAAAACGTTTCATCATGAACCCCATTAATGAGCTGTTTTTCACATTATTTCAGTGTCTCTTTTCGTCACACTGTTGGGTTTTCTAGGTTTTCCCAAGATCAAATTAAGCTACGAAAACATGTGAATACATCAAAGTAAAGTTGCGGAATACTCACTTTGATCGGTTGGATGTTGGCGGAGAGTTCAAAAATTCCCTTTGATTCGGCCAAGCCCCTTTTGTGCTCCTCCAAGATTCGGTCAACCTCCATGGAAATGATCTTCAAGCTCCAAGCTTTGTGAATGGATTACATGCTCAAGAGTGGGTTTCCCTATCACCTTTGTAAGACTCATTTGGTGTGCTAGCACTTGGAAAGATTTGCCACAAATTCTTCCTAAAGCTCCTTGCATCTCTCGGCCAAGGAGAGATTTGAGAGAAAAAAAAATTGGCTCCAAGGCTGAAAATGGGAGAGAGAGAGGAAGAAGATGAGTTGTGTGTATTGTGTTTGATTTCAAAAATCAAATACATATCTCATTTTCCAAAATTGTACAAGGCATTAAAGCCTTCCAACAACTCGCATCAATCACAAGTGACAAGCATCTCATCACTCAAAGTTGATGTGACTTGCATCACTTGAATGACTAATGTTGAGACGCGTGATATGACTTGTTGGCCCCACTTGATTCGAAATGCGAGTGGGCCCGCAAACACTCCCGGGCTCAGGTTCGCTAATTCTGCATTAACGAATTTTCCATTGCGACGTAATTAAATCAAATTTAATTAAATAATTATGCCTAGCAAAATTACTATTCATGTCGCTAGCGAATTAATTCTAAATTAACTCGTTCGCCCGAATTAAAATCTGATTTTAATTTCGTGTCGAAATCTAATTTCGTTTAAATATCAAATATATTATTTTATCGATTAATTCCAAATTAATCTTTCTCTCTCTCTTTAAATAATATTTTATCCTAGATAAAATATCTCGGTAATTAATCTTATATTAATTTTCTCTTTATTAATTAATCCCAGATTAATAATGTGCGAGTCATACCTCATCGGTGAATCTTCGGGAAGTGACCCATAAGATCCCCGGATATGTTGGCAGTAAATCCGGTCGTCGGACTATCCGAACACGTACGTACCTAGTACTATGTTTTTACCGATTTACAAGACATGGTTGGCTTCTAGCAAAGCATCGTGCCTACCCAATTCTCTAGAAATATTCTTAAAGTAATATGTAATCTATATCAGGCGTAGTATACGTAGTATTGCGCATTGCGATCCAGTATCGGATGTCACATGCTAGGTCTGAGGCTGGAATTGTGTCTACCTCGTACGAAGCACATATCGAATATTTTGTAACTAGTCTCTATAATCGGATAAGCATGACCTAGTCATATTATCCCGATAGCTGCAGCATATAAGAGCACCAGTTCCGTATCCTTCGTGATCATCATCTCCACTATGAATGAAGTGATACTCCCATCTTGACATCACACCCAATACACTAAGATTCTCAATATACCCAGAAGAGGCGTACACATAACCGGTTAAAGCCCTGGACGACCAAAACTAGAGTATATTGATTGTCGCAAGTATTAGCGGTGCAAGTCTCAGGTTTAGACCAAATACACCTACCCTGATTCGGACTTCCATAGACACATAGTCATACTACCAATGGAATTCCGAGGGGTCGAACCAGAGCGAAGCTGTTTTCGTACCATCGGTAAACACAACCTCCTATTACTCTTGCATAAGTATTCAATACTTAAATATATGAGAACTATGCCGTTATGCTCCCATAACGCGCACAAGTGCAATACTAGTCTATTCCGCATTATCGATGTCCAATCTCGATAAAACTCCGACTAGGGATGTTTTAATGATTAAACCTTAGTGGATTAATAATGTCTCATATCTTATTAATCTAGGACTAATCATATGGACTTTTATCATTTATATATCCCTGTAATCTAATTACAAATGATAAAAGAGCAATTTCCTTTGTCACATAGTTAATTTGTACAACAACACCATGTTCTGTACAAATAGTGATATTATGGGTCATAATTGTCCAACAATCTCCCACTTGGCCTATAGCCAATCACTCAAGTGTCCTACACTTGAACTATCTACGGTTCGCTCAAACTTCTACTGAGAAACTGCTTTCTCAGTGGATTTGCAAAGTTATCATCTGATGCGATTTATTCAATCATCACATCACCACGATGTATGATCCGAACGAATCAGATGAATAGTTGAAATATATACTTGGATCGTTGATGAGACCATTAATTCTTTAGCCTGCACTGTAGCCTAGCTCAGCTGCTAATAGAACTACTCCTAATCTAATTAGGATTTTTAAGATCCAAATGGCTTCTATTAGTGCCTCAGCTGCAGCAATATTCCTTTTTTGTTGTTTATTCGGCAACAATATCTTCCTTGGAAGATTTCCAGCTCACTGTTCCGTTATTCAAACTATATAGTACCATATTCGACTTATAGTCATTTGTTTGTCGGTTTGGAAACTTACAGCAATGAACCCAGTCACTTCAATTTCTCATTCTCCATAGCTTAAGAAAGCATCCTTAGTTCGTCTAAGATACTTAAGGATATTCTTAACATCAATCCAGTGACTATCACTTGGATTAGCCTGATAGTGACTCCATATGCTCAAAGCATATGAGATACCAGGTCGCGTACATCTATTTCAATGTACGAGTTCTCGGAGAGTCCCAACAATTTTTAGATCTATCCCAGTAGATCCTTATTCCTAGAATAAAGGTTGTCTCTCTCAAGTATTCTACGGAGAATTTTCATGAAAGCCAAGCTTTCACTAATTTTATTATGGGAATATCATTTCTAAGAAATGATACATCATCATTTTGTAGGACAATCACTGTCAGTGCGCTCCCACTAACCTCCTTATATACACAAGAATCTTTTTCATTTTGAATTAAATCATACACCATTATGATTACATCAAAACGATAGTTCCAATAACGCAATGCTTGCTTCAATCCATAAATGGATCAATTTAACTTGCAAACCTTGTTTGCTTGTTTTGGTAAAACAAAACCGTCAGGATGTTGTAAACATCCTCCAAAAGGTTTTCGTTTAAGGAAAGTGATTTTGACGTTCAGCTACCATATTTCATAAATGAAACATGCAGCATTAGCAAGCATTATCCAAATGGATTTAACCATGGCAACGAGTAAAAGGTTTCGTTGTAATCGACACAATGTTGATAATGATACCTTTTCGCTACAAGCCTAGCTTTGTACGTTGGTATGTTTCCTTTCATGTATGTCTTCCATAAAGACTCACCAATAGGCACAATGCCTTTTGGTACATCAACAAGTATCCAAACTTGGTTGATTTACATGGAATCCATTTCGGATTTCATGACACTTTGCGATTAAATGAGTCGATACCTTGTATCACTTCCTCATACGAAGTCAGTTCGTATTCCTCAATAAGATTGACATCTTTACGAGGTGAGATCAGAAACCCATACCTCTCAGGTTGTTTTCTGCCTCTCTCCGACTTGCGCGGTTCTTGTGTATTTGAAGATTGTGGTACAGTTTCATCCTTGATGAACTATATGTGTTCCGTTAAGGAATTGGTGCCTGGAACAGTATTACTCTGATTTGCATCGAGTTTTACATTCCTCCCACTTACCACTGCATATATGTAGGCACTGCATTTTTACATAAAGTCCCGATGATGAGTCTCACAAGGAGACACTACCTTTTAAGTCGCGGAAGTCGCGGGAAACGGACATCGAAAGGGAAAAATTGGAAATCAGTATTTTCGTTGGATTTAACTCGCTTGTTTCGCTTCGGGTTCGATTGTTGGACCTCAATTTTAAAACACACCAAACCCGTTAAATCACATCTCAAAAATTAAATAATTAAAACATTTAAAACACATATCGCAAATTAAATAATTAAAACCTTTAAAATACATGTCACAAATTAAATTACATTAAATTAAAGTTAACTAATTTAAAGTAAATTAAAATCCAATTAAAATCCAATTAAACTAAATCAAATTAAAGTCCAATCCAATTATAACCAATTAAATTAAACTAAATCTAATTAAATTAAATTTCAAAATTAAATAAATCACCCACCTAATTTAAATAATTTCTTGCCTTAAATAATTAAAATTAAACACACACATAAATTAATTGATTTCTTTCCTTTCAAATAAACCCATGCAGAAACCATAACCCTACCCTCTCACTATAAAAACAAACAGCAAACATTAGACATCTTCCTCTATCCTGACGGCCCTCTCCTCTCTCACGGCCTCACCAAATAATGAAACCCTAACAGCCATCTGATCTCTCTCCACCCTATGATCTCTCTCGGCAATACAAACTACTCACGCCTCCCCTATTTTCCTTCTTCATGTAGCTTCCTCTCTCTCTGAACCCACACCCCACTGTCGATTCAACCAACAAAAAATACACAAAACCCTAGTTTATGCCTCCCTAAGCCTCCGGAAACCCTCAAGCAGACTGCAACCCTAAACCAGACGCAAACAGCAGAAACTATAACAGACTAGCCCTTCCCCCAAACACGATGAACGAGTAAACAACGAACCCTAAGGAACTCTCTCTCTAGACCACGACTGGCAACCCATAAACCCTAGACACAACCTCTCCTTCACTCTCCAAAACCCCAGGCTTCACGACCTTCACTCATGGCAAACAATGATACAAAAACAATAACAGCGTGAGCCAGCAACGTCTTCACATTAGCGCCACACTCCACGCCTAGCCTGCCACAAAGCACCTTGGCAACTCACCCTCACAAAACTAACCACATACGCCACAAATCTGCCCCCACCTTCAACGTGACAAACCCTTCACAAAAGCCAAATTAAAGACACATCAAGAACCCTCTCACGTAAGCCATTTATTCACGCCTTTTTAAACTCTCAGCCACCCACACTCCATGCAACAATGGCACACGCACTGATTGCCCACTAAACTCCACTCACGGCCAACCGACACAGCCCACACGTACCCTTAAAACAGCGCCTGCCCACTCACAAAACACTGCCCATTCCCTCATAGCCAATTCACACACAGCCGAGACACAGTAAACCCTCACCGACTCCCACATCGACCAAACAAGACAACTGCCCTCCACTCAGCCAATTCACTTCACAGCCTAAACACATCAGCCCAGTTTAGCCACGCAAACAAGCGCATCACGTAAGCCATATTCACTCAAACAGCGCTCCACTAGCAACTCATTCCATAGCCCCTTGCCTCGCCACAAGCCTTCACGTACAGCCCAGTCCACAGTCGCAAATAGTCTCATATATTGCTTCTAATTACGTCCTGAAACAGCCATAAACCGCACCTCTTTTCATCACAAACAGTCCCGAATTCACACTGCCTGAATACCGTGAAACACCCCTGAAATAGACATCTAAAATCACCGAAAATCTACACATAAAAAATACCCAAAACAGTCCCCGAATTAACCCAAGACAGTCCCCAAAAACTCCCAAAAACTGCCCAGAAAACTGCCAAAAAACAGTCCAGGAAAACTGCATCCTTCCACTGAAAACCGTGACCAGAAAACAACAGCAAAACGGAGTAAAAACAGCAGCCCAAACAGCGAAACAACGAGGAAAAATGTTGGATTAGTGAACCTGAAAAGTTGCGGAACATCTACCTTTCTGACGGCCGTGTAACGCGCTTTCAAGGGACGACAAAAGAAGTTAGAACTGATGGCACCATTTTATTTATCATCTTTCGTTTATTTTATTTATTTTTAAAATATTATTGCATGAGAGTGGTTTGAGGCATGATGTGATTGTTGGATGGGCGGAACATGTGTTCCCTTTTGTGGTATATAGGATGGAAATCCGGACGTAAATTCCGAAGCCGAATCTGAATGGACGGTAGTGCGGTTTGTACTCGGGATACAAAGCCACGTACCACTTAAGAGACACGTATTTCGTCTCATCCGAACTTGTATTTGAGCATGTGATAGGATCTAGGTTGTTTTATTTATTATTCAAAGCATGGTTTAATTTAGTTCGTTATTTATTTTTTAAAAGCATATTTATGTTATTCTTTACGTATGTTATTTTAATTAGTTTACGGTATGTTTGAATAGTAATTCATATACGTTGATTTTATGGTTTAATATGCTCATTGCGTGGAATGGTGTTTGCCGTTTAAAGACATACTTTCAAGCATGCAAACTTAGATTAGGAATCATTTTGACGCATGTATATTAGATCTAAGTACCATTGTGCATGATTATTGAATAGATTCAGTTAGTTTATTGCACAAATCATACCATCACAAGTGACATAAGTAAGGGACCATTCCGAACCCAACGGTTTGAGGTCTTCCTTGTGAGGGGTGAGTGCGGCCTTAAATCTTTGTCCCATTTCACACTGGGTGGTGACTCCATGTTATATCTCCGGTTTAGTTCCTCCGCAGACTATTCCGTACTCCCAACTAGGCCGCGAGCCTAGAACAGCGTCGTCAAGTTCTGTGTCCCACAATATAGGTATTCCTCTTAGGAAAACCGCATGGCGAGCAACAATTAAATTGTTCTCTTGTGAGTGTATAAGTACTATACTTTGGTTGTTGGATAATATGACCCATAGCGTCACTATTTGCACAGATCATTGTGTTGTTGTAGCAAATTAACTATGTAATAAGGAAATTGCACTCTCATCATTTGTGATTAGATCACCATAGATATATAAATGAAGAGAGGTCCCTATGATTAGTTCCTGGATTGAGATGATATGAGACAGTATTAGTCCACGAAGGATTAATCATTAAATATCCCTAGCCGTAGTATTATCGAGACTGGACATCGATAATGCGGAATAGGCTAGTATTGCACTTGTGTGCGTTGTGAGGGCACAACGGCATAGTTCTCATATATATAAGTATTGGATACTTATGCAAGTGCGATAGGAGGTCGTGTTTCACCGATGGTACGGGAAACAGCTTCGCTCTGGATAGACCCCTCGGAATCCCATTGGTATTATGACTATGTGTCTATGGGAGGCCGAAATCAAGGTAGGTGTATATAGTCTTAACCTGAGACTTGCACCGCTAATGCTTGCGACAATCAATATACTTTGGTTGAGGTCGTCCAGGAGGTAACGTGTCCTGTGTACGCCGACTGCTGGGTATATTGAGAATTGTAGAGTATTGGGTGTGATGTCAAGACGGAAGTGTCACTTCAGTCATATTGGAAATGATGTCATGCAGGATACGGTACTAGTGCTCTTGAGTGTTGCGCAACCAATCGGGATATTGTGACCAGGTCATGTATATCCGATTATAGAGACTATGTTACCAGACATCCGATATGTGCTTCGGACGGGGTAGACACTTATCCAGCCCCAGCCCTAGCACGTGATTATCCGATACTGGGCCGATATGCACAATACAATGGTATACTACGATTGATACAGATCTAAATATTCTTTAAAGGATATGTCCGGAGAATTGGGTAGACTTGGTGCTTTGCTAGGAGCCGACCTTGTCTCGTAAATCGGTAAAACGTAGTACTTGGTACGTACGTGATTCGGATACTCCGACGACCGTGTTTACTGCCAACTTATCCGGAGATCTCATGGGTCGCTTCCCGATAATCCACCGATGACGCACAACTCGCACTCTTGAATAATCTGGGATTATATAGAAGAGAGAGAAAATTAATCTAGGATTAATTACAGAGATATTTTATCTAGGATAAAATATCGTCTAGAGAGAGATAACGATTAATTCGGAATTAATCAATAAATTAATATATTCGATATATTAAACGAAATTAGATTTCGACGCGGAATTAAAATTAGATTTTAATTCGGGCGAACGAATTAATTTAGAATTAATTCGTTAGCGACGTGAATAGTGAATTCGCTAGGCGTAATCATTTAATTACGACGCGACGGAAAGTTCGTTAATTTAGAATTAGCGAACCCGAGCCCGAGTGTGATTGCGAGCGCATTCGTATTTCGAATTCGAGTGCGGCGACGCAAGTCACATCAAGCGTCAAATCAATCGTCACATCAAGCGTCAAATCAAAAGTCACTTTGAGTGATTGATTGATTGATTGATTGATGGATTGATTGAATGACTTACATCAAGTCACTTTATTAAAGTGACATGTGAATAGTGATGTGAGTTGTTGTAATAGTGTTTGGAGGGAAATATTTACTTTTGATTTTTTCATTTGGTAAATGTTTTAATATATATTTTATGAAAAAATATATAAAGCTTTTTGGAAAAGCTTTTCATTAACTATTACACATTTCTTTCTCTCTCATTTTTGCTCTCTTCTCTCACGCCCAAAACTGAAATTCTTGGACTGTTTTGGAAGCCATTTTGGCGTGAACAGTAGGGAAGCAAGAGTGGATTTTCATGGTGAAAATTCAAGTGCTAGCACACTTACGAGTCTTGCGAAGGTGGTAGGGAGGTTCACCCATGAGCCGGGATCCGTCGGACGAGGCTTGGAGCTCCATTTTCTCAGCTCAAAACTGAAAAATCTGGACAGTGGACTGCATCATTTATGCGTCATTGGCAGTGAACTTTTTGGCTTCATTCGTCTCCATATCGACTCAACCGATCGATGTGAGTATTCCGCTACCTTCGTCGATGTATTCGCACTTATATTTCATTGCTTGTTTGATCTTGGGACCTTAATAAAAACCAACATTGGTTACCTTAGGATAACCTACAAATAGGCACTTATCCGATTTGGGTTCTAGTTTGGTATCATCCAAACATTTGCCTAGCATTCCCAAATCTATAGGAATGAGAAAATCCGGTTTCTTTTCTGTTCATATCTAATATGAAATCTGTCAAACAGATTTTCATGGAACCTTATTTAAATAGTTTTGCACTGTTTAATGCATATCCCTTGAAGGAAAATGGTAGCTCAGAGCGACTCTTGATTAACCTTACTATGTCCAACAAGGTTCGGTTTCTCAGTTCGGACACACCGTCAAATTAAGGTGTTCCGTGAAGAGTCCACTGTGAAAGAATACTATACTCTTTCGGGTTATCGAGAGACTTATTGTTTAAGTATTTTCCATTATGGTCTAACTGTGACGGTTTAATACTTTAGCCGATCTCTCTGTCTACTTCGTGTCGAAACTCTTTGATTTTATCAAAAGTTTCCGATTTATGTTTCAAAAGAAACACATAACCATAACGAGATGCCACATCCGTAAAGGTTACGAAGTGTTCATATCCACCTCTAGCCTAGCTAGATATGGGCCCATTTACATCACTATGAACGAGGGCTAACAGATCAATGACACTTGTACTTTTACCAAGTAAAAGGTGTTTTAGGCATTTTGCCTAATAAACTAGATTTGTAGACATTATTTGAATAGGATCAAATCCGTCTTAGTATCCACTCTTCAAAAGTGTGGATATACGAGTCTTGTTTAATGTGTCCGAGACAACAGTGCCATAAATAAGTCTAATCTAATTAATTCAGTTTGAGCTATTTGTTTGTCATGTTATATGTTGAGATTCATTTATATTCAAAATATAAATACTATTATTCACATTTAATGTGCTTATCTCAATATCATCTTTAAAAAATGAAACACTTTAGTGTTCTAGAATACAAAGGTATATCCGTAACGGATTATACTCTGATATAGAGATAATGTTTCTAGTCAAACTAGTTACATTGTAACAGTTTCCAAATTTAAGTACACACCCAAAGGGTAGTTTCTAAACTTAGGTTTCTAAGGTTAAAACAGCGACTCTCGTCCTGTTCTCGACTCGCAGATAGATCTCAACTGAAGTCAGTCTCCTGTTAAACATCAGATTCCGCACATTAGTAGATATATATGTACAACACTTAGTATCAAAATCCAATTTTGAAACTAATAGTGAACATGTTTATGACTAACATACTTGAAGCCGGAGCCTTACCCCGATTTCACTTCTTTCATGTCTGCCTTGTCCATAAAGCAGTCACGCATCCAGTGACCCTGTTTGCCACAGTTTAGGCAGACATTTTGGGATATGTCTTTTGTCTTCCCAGAAGACTGTGATGATCTTGCCTTTGCCCCTTTTAGAAGCTCTAGCTCTGTCTCCTAGAGCATAACCATCAACTCTCCAAGAGTTTACTCTTGGTTCATAATGAATCTGCCCCAGCTTTCGGGTAGAGACTATAAGATCAAATCTTTGGTAGTCTCGGCCACGTAGGTAATGCCTAGCTAACTTAGCTGATTCATCTCAGCAATCATCTGCGACACCTAGTGCTCAACAGATGTACCCTCTAACATACACGAGCTAAAGAGCTTCTTTTGCAATTCGTACTTCTAAGATTTAAGAATAAATCTATGAAGATCTTTAATTTCATTGTCATGGTACAAGGATATAATCCTTAATTTTGACGATGAAATTAAAGTGTTATTGCTGTAATGCATAATGGATTGAGCACTAAAGTTATCATCACATGAATCTTCCAAAGATCATGTTCTACTATTTGCTCAACTCTGGGCTTAGGCCGAAAAGGTTTCTCTATCAAATAAAGTAACTTCTCAGTTCTCGGGACTATCCTGAGGTTTTATTCCCAATTTGAAAATTAAAGCCGTTTAAAGACATTTTTACCCAGGTTTATGTTTTAAACGCTAATCTTTCAGTTATCTTGATTGCTATAGTCCAAATATCCAATCAACGATTTCAGGTACTATTGAATATAATGATTACTATAGTCTAATATATAATCAACTATAATTTGATTGGTTAAATTCAAATATATTGATTACTATAATCCAATTATATAATCAACTATAATTTGAAGTAGTTTGAATACAGTCCAACTGTTTAATTAAAACAACGATTAAATATTAGCCCAACTAATAAATATTTAAGTATTGACGAAAAATTGAAATGAGCGCGTATTGGCAAGTATCTAAATGAAATTGCAAATTTAATACTTGTCTCCCACTATTTTTCGACGAGCCTCCAACCCTCTGTTGAGTACTTGGGAACCTTGTTTCCTAGTGGGCTAGGATCCCGTTAAATAACACACAACCTTGACTTTGGCCAACAAGCTGTATGATATTTAACTAGGTAGATCTTTAAGATCAATTGGATCTCATGCAATTCCTAGATCCAGTAGGTGCACATCCAAGTCCGAAACATATATCTAATATATGCCAATATATACAATATATTGCCTAACCCTTTTTCTCTGAATCAATTAAGCCTTGGCTTTGGCACAACAAACTTAATGATTCCAGTTAAGCGGACCCATTGACCTTGGAAAGCTTCGTAATCGATGTCGATGGACAAGAAATGATCTTGACTTTGGCCAACAAATCACAACTTGGACAAGACATGCGATATGGAACAAAGCCTTCATGATTCAAACACATCCGCGATGGACAAAAGTCTTGACTTTGGCCAACAATCCAGTGCCAATCTTGGATATTGAGAATGAATCATTCAATGGAAGGAAAAACACTTAATATTTGTTGAGGGTTTTCCACGTAATTGGCAACCAATTAATTATCTTTAATTTGGTCTCATCGTACACCCTTAAACAAGCATTCTAAAAGCATAATAAGGCGCGATAAATAAATTAATAATGATATGCAGATGGATATTTAAAACAACTTGTTCCTAAAACAACTTGTTCCTAAAACAAATCTCTCCATTTCCTCTCTCCCGCTAGCACAAATCTTACTTCTACCCAAATATATAACACTTCTAAAGAAACCTCATTTACATTGAGGGGAATAGGTGAGAAGAGAAATACAAAGAATCAAGAGGTAATAGGCTGGACACGCAGGTCCAATTTATAAATTCTAAATTTATTACAACAATTTCCAAAATTGCCCTCACCCATCTAATATCCATCCGATATACATTATTCATACATCACATCCATGTATTCACACACAACATGTTATCAATCAATCTAATCCAATTATTAATCTGAAATTAATGACCATCCAATGTTCAAACAACGATTTAATTTGCGCGAGTCAAACTCGTTTTAAGAATAAGTACTCAAAGTATGAATTCTTGAATTATATCAAACTACAATATTAAATCCAATTTAATTTGTATTCAATACTAATTCTTTATTTAATTCCAAATTAAATAATTAAACTTTTTTATGAGCCTTTTGCGACTTAGATTCTAAATCTAATCATTACGGGTCACAAAGCCCAATTAACATCCAATGTCAATTTAATTAAAGTCCAATGGGCTTTCAATTAATTTATTAGGCATGGACTTTGGCAACCAAAACCCTTTAAGGAATCACCATTTTTCCAAAAATCAATTTAGGCCTATTAGGCCCAATTAAAATATTAAAGGCCAATTTAATTATATTTGGACTTTATGGATATGATTTTGGGCCCAATTGGATCCAACCCATTAACCTAAACCAAACTTGGCCCAACCAAGCCCATTAAGCCCAAATACAACTTTATTAGCCCAATTCCAAATTTAGCCCAAATAATTAAATTCCAAAATTCCAAATTTCACAATTCAATTAATCTAAAGTGTATAGGCATAATTAATTAGTCAAATTAACATTTCCAAAATACCAATTAACATAATTAATTATGCTAATCGTCATCAACACATGTCCAACATTATTGAATCAAAAAATCAATTCATTTCCATGCTTATTGGTCACGGCAATTTGGGGTTTTTATGTCGATTTTGATTTCAATCCAATTAAATCCTAAATCAACATTTCCCAAGTCTTCCAACTCATCCAATGATAAAAAAAATAAATATCACCATAACATTTAGGACATACCACCATTCGGCCAAGCCAAACGTTTTGGGAAAAATTGATCCAATTCAATTTTCATCAAATTGATCATGCATAACACAATGTTATCATCATTCAAGCATACTCAATCAAACAATTTCATCAAAACATGCTCAAATAAAATTTACCCAAATTTTACCCTAATCAATTTCATGTTTAATCAAGGCTCTTGATACCATTGTTGGGTTTTCTAGGTTATCCCATATCAAATTAAGCTATGAAAACATGTGAATACATCAAAGTAAAGTTGCGGAATACTCATTTTGATCGGTTGGATGTTGGCAGAGAGTTCAAAAATTCCCATTGATTCGGCCAAGCCCCTTTTGTGCTCCTCCATGATTCGGTCAACCTCCATGGAAATGATCTTCAAGCTCCAAGCTTTGTGAATGGATTACATGCTCAAGAGTGGGTTTCCCTATCACTTTGTAAGACTCATTTGGTGTGCTAGCACTTGGAAAAATTTGCCACAAATTCTTCCTAAAGCTCCTTGCATCTCTCGGCCAAGAGAGATTTGAGAGAAAAAAAAATTGGCTCCAAGGCTGAAAATGGGAGAGAGAGAGGAAGAAGATGAGTTGTGTGTATTGTGTTTGATTTCAAAAATCAAATACATATCTCATTTTCAAAAAATTGTACAAGGCATTAAAGCCTTCCAACAACTCGCATCAATCACAAGTGACAAGCATCTCATCACTCAAAGTTGATGTGACTTGCATCACTTGAATGACTAATGTTGTGACGCATGATGTGACTTGTGGGCCCCACTTGATTCGAAATGCGAGTGGGCCCGCAAACACTCTTGAGCTCGGGTTCGCTAATTACATATTAACAAATTTTCCATTGCGACATAATTAAATCAAATTTAATTAAATAATTATGCATAGCAAAAAGACTATTCACGACACTAGCGAATTAATTCTAAATTAACTCATTCGCCCGAATTAAAATCTGATTTTAATACCGTGTCGAAATCTAATTTCGTTTAATATATCAAATATATTATTTTATCGATTAATTCCAAATTAATCGCTCTCTCTCTCTCTTTAAATAATATTTTATCCCAGATAAAATATCTCGGTAATTAATCCTAGATTAATTTTCTCTTTATTAATTAATCCCAGATTAATAATGTGCGAGTCATACGTCATCGGTGAATCTTCGGGAAGTGACCCATGAGATCTCCAGATATGTTGGCAGTAAATCTGGTCGTCAGACTATCCGAACATAGTACTGTGTTTTTACCGATTTACAAGACATGGTTGGCTTCTAGCAAAGCACCGTGCCTTCCCAATTCTCTAGAAATATTCTTAAAGGAATATGTAATCTATATCAGGCGTAGTATACGTAGTATTGCGTATTGCGATCCAGTATCGGATGTCACATGCTAGGCCTGGGACTGGAATTATGTCTACCCCGTAGGAAGCATAAATCAGATCTTTGGTAACTAGTCTCTATAATCGGATAAGCATGACCTAGTCATATTATCCCGATAGCTGCAGCATATAAAAGCACCAGTTCTGTATCCTACGTGATCATTATCTCTACTATGACTGGAGTGATACTTCTATCTAGACATCACACCCAATACACTACGATTCTCAATATACCATAAGAGGCGTACACATAACCGGTTAAAGCCCTGGAAGACCAAAACCAAAGTATATTGATTGTCGCAAGTATTAACGGTGAAAGTCTCAGGTTAAGACCAAATACACCTACCCTGATTCGGACTTCCATAGACACATAGTCATACTACCAATGGAATTCCGAGGGGTCTATCCAGAGTGAAGTTATTTCCGTACCATCGGTAAAAAACAACCTCATATTACACTTGCATAAGTATCCAATACTTAAATATATGAGAACTATATCGTTATTGTTGGTTTCTATTAAGGTCCCAAGATCAATAATAAGCATGAATCAAGTGCGAATACATATCGAAGAAGTTACAGAATACTCACATCAATCTGTTGAGCGACGCGGAGGTAACAAAAATGAAATTCTTCCTCCTTGAACTGTCACAGCAGTGGGCTGTTTTTCCTCACTGGTTTGGCCTCCATTTTGGTCCTTCGTCAAGCTCCAAGCATCATCGAATGGTTCCCGGCTCATGGGTGGACTTCCCTATCACCTTCGCTTGTCTCTTAAGTGTGCTAGCACTTGTGATTTTGCCATAAAATCACACTCTAACCTTCCCTCACTGCTCATATTTTTGACAGAAAAACAGTGAACAAAATGCCTCCATGGGCATGTAGAAGAGGAGAAGAAGGAGAGAGAAGGAGATAAGTTGTGTATTGAATTAATTTGATTTCCAAAATCAAATAAAACATATTCAAAATTTGTGTAAAGGCTTTCCCAAAAGTCAACACAATTTTTGGCTCCAAAATAGCATTAAATGCTAGCCATCAACTTCCATCAATCAATCCATCAATCAATCAAATCAAGTGACAAGTTGTCACATCACTCAAAGTGACTAATGATTTGACGCTTGATGCGACTAGCGATTTGACGCTTGATTTGACTTGTGTGCCGTACTCGAATTCGAAATACGAATGCGCTCACAAATAATCCCAGGCTCAGGTTCGCTAATTCCAAATTAACAAATTTTCTGATGCGTCGCAATTAAATGATTACGCCTAGCGAAATCACTATTCACATCGCTAAAGAATTAATTCTAAATTAATTCGTTTGCCTGAATTAAAACCTAATTTTAATTCCGCGTCGAAATCCAATTTACTTAATATATCAAATATATTAATTTAATCGATTAATTCCAAATTAATCGTTCTCTCTCTTTTAATTGATATTTTATCCCAGATAAAATATCTCCGCAATTAATCCCAGATTAATTTTCTCTCTCTTCTAATTAATCCTAGATTAATTTAGAGTGCGAGTTATACGTCATCGGTGAATCTTTGGGAAGCGACCCATGAGATCCACAGATATGTTGGCAGTAAATTCGGTCGTCGGACTATCCGAACACGTAAGTACCTCGTACTACGTTTATACCGATTTACAAGACAAGGTTGGCCTCTAGCAAAGCGTCATGCCTACCCAATTCTCCGGAAATATCCTTACAGGAATAAAGGATCTGTATCAGGCTTAGTATACGTAGTATTGCGTATTTCTGTCCAGTATCGAATGATCACATGCTAGTTCTGGGGCTGGAATTGTGTTTGCCCCGTACGAAGCACATGTCGGATGTCTGGTGACTAGTCTCTATAATCGGATAAACCTGACCTTGTCATTTTATCCTGATAGCTGCAGCATTTAAGAGAACCAGTCCCGTATCCTACGTGACCATCATCTCCATATGACTGGAGTGACACTTTCATCTTGACATCACAACCATCATACTACGATTCTCAATATACCCATCATTGGCATACACAGAACCTGTTAAAGCCCTAGACGACCGCAACCAAAGTATATTGATTGTCGCAAGTATTAGCGGTGCAAGTCTCAGGTTAAAACCAAATACACCTACCCTGATTTCGGACTTCCATAGACACATAGTTATACTACCAATGGAATTCCGAGGGGGTCTATCCAGAGCGAAGCTGTTTCCCATACCATCGGTAAAACACAACCTCCTATTACACTTGCATGAGTATCATATACCCAAATATATGAGAAATATGTCGTTGTGCCCTCACAACGTGCACAAGTGTAATACTAGTCTTTTACGTATTTATCGATGTCCAATCTCGATAATACTCTGACTAGGGATATTTAATGATTTATCCTTCGTGGACTGATACTGTCTCATATCATTCTCCGTCCAGGAACAAATCATAGAGACCTCCTATCATTTATACATCTAGGTGATCTAATCACAAATGATATGAGTGCAATCTCCTTTGTCACATAGTTAATTTGTACAACAACATAATGATCTGTACAAATAGTGACGCTATGGGTTATAATTGTCTAACAATCTCCCACTTGGCCTATAGCCAGTCACTCGAGTGTCTTACACCCGAACTATGTACGGTTGGCTCAAACTGCTGAGAAATACTTTCATCAGCGGATTTGCATGATTATCGTATGATGCAATTTATACGATCATCACATCGCCACGATGTATGATCCGTACGTATCAGATGAATATCGAAGTATTTATATGGATCGTTGATGAGACCATTAATTCTTTAGCCTGTACTGACGCCTAGCTCAGCTGCTAACAGAATTATATCTAATCTAATTAGATTTGTTTCTCGACCCAGAAGGCTTTTATTGCTGCCTCAGATGCAGCAATAACCCGTATTTGTTGTTTATTCGGTAACAATATCTTGCTTGGAAGATTTCCAGCTCAATGTTCTGTTATTCAAACTGTATAGTACCGTTTGTGACTTATAGTCATCTTATCGGTTAGGAAACTTGCAACATTGATCCCAGTGACTTCAAGTTGTCATTCTCTATAGACTAAGACATCATCATTAGTTCTCTCAGATACTAATGGATGTTCTTATCATCAATCCAGTGACTATCACTTGGATTGGCCTGTTTGTGAATCCATATGCGTATGAGACACCAAGTAGCGTACATTTTTCAATGTATGATTCCACAGAGAGTTTTTGAAAGCCAAGCTTTCGCCGATAGTTATTTTATGGGAATATCATTTCCATGAAATGACATATATTATCATTATTTTATATAGGACAGTCACTATCAGTGCACTCCCACTAACCCTCTTATATACACAAGAATCATTTCGTTTTGAATTAAATCATAAACTATTATGATTACATCAAAACGACAATTCCAAGAACCTAATGCTTGCTTCAATCCAAACATGGATCGAACAACGCCGCAACCTCGTTTGCTAGTTTTGGTACGAAAAACCGCCAGGATGTTGTAAACATCCTCCAAAAGGTTTCCTTTTCAGGAAAGCGATTTTCCGTTAAGCTAACATATTTCATAAATGAAACATGCAGCGTAGCAAGCATTCTCCAAATGGATTTACCATGGCAACGAGTAAAAGGTTGAATCGTAATCAACACAATGTTGATAATGATACCTTTCCGCTACAAGCCTAGCTTAGTACGTTGGTATGTTGCCTTCCATGTATGTCTTCCTTGAAGACTTATAAGTACCAGTAGGCACAATGCCTTGCGGTACAACAACTAGTATCCAAACTTGTTGATATACATGGAATCCATTTCGGATTGTATGGCACTTTGCCAAATAGGGAGTCGATACCTTGTATCACTTCCTCATACGTAGTCAGTTGGTGTACATCAATAAGATTAACATCTTTATGAGGTGAGATCAGAAACCCATACCCAGGTTGTTTTCTGACTCTCTCCGACCTACGCGGTTCTTGTGTATTCGAAGATTAATGGTATAGTTTCATCATTGATGAACTATTCGTGTTCCATTAGGAATCGGTGCCTTGAATAATATCACTCCGATTTTCATCGAGTTTTACTATCCTCCCACTTACCACTACATATCGGTATTCCTCTTAGGAAAATCACATGGTGAGCAACGATTTAATTATTCTCATGTGAGTTGTATAAATATAATACTTATGGTATCCCTAGGATAACCTACAATTGGCATTTATCCATTTTGGATTATAGTTTGGTATCATCCAAACATATGCCTAGCATACCCAAATTATCAGGAATGAGAAACCCGGTTCCTTTCCGTTCACATCTAATATGAAATTTGTCAAACAGATTATTATGGAACCTTATTCTAAATATGTTCTGCACTGTTAATGCTTATCCGTTGAAGGAAATGGTAGCTCAGAGCGACTCATGATTAACCTTATCATGTCCAACAAAATTCGGTTACTCAGTTCGGACACACCGTCAAACTAACGTGTTCTAGAAGGAGTCCTCATTTAAAATATTTTACTCTTTCAAGTATATATGAAACTTATTGCTTAAGTAAATCCATTATGGTCTTACCGTAACGGTTTAATACTTTAGCCGATCTGTTTGTCTACTTCGTGTCGAAACTTTAAAAGTTTCTGATTTGTGTTCTTTAAAAGAAACACATAACCATAACGCGATGCCACATCCGTAAGGTCACAAAATATTCATCTCCACCTCTAGCTTAGCTAGAAATGGGCCCACTTGCTTCACTATGAACTAGGGCTAACATATTGGTGGCATTAACACTTTTACCAAGTAAAGGTGTTTTAGGCACTTTGCCCAATAAACTAGATTCGTAGACTTTATTTGATTAGAATCAAATTAGTCCTAGTACCCACTCTTCGAAAATGTGGATATATGATTCTTGTTTTAATTGTGTCCCAGACAACAATGCCATAATTAGTTTCATCTGATCAAATTAGTATGAGCTATTTGTTTGTCAAGTTAGATATTTGAGATTTATTTATATTCAAAATATAAATTCTGTTATTCACATCTAATGTGTTTATCTTAATGTCATCTTTATATAATGAAAAACATTAGTGTTCTAGAATATAAAGGTTCACCCGCAGTGGGTCAAACACTGATATAAATATAATGTTTCTAGTCAAACTAGTTACATTATAACAGTTCCCAAATTTAAGTACACACCTGAGGGTAGTTCCTAAAGTTAGGTATCTACGGTTAAAACAACGACTTTCGTCCCGTTTCCAATCCGCAGATAAATCTCTATTGAAGTCAGTATCCTGTTCAAAATAGATTCTGAACATCAATATATTAATATATACCACACTAAGTATTTAAAAACCAATTTTAATACTAGTAGTGAACATAATGTTGAAAAACATATTTGAAGTCGGAGCCAAGCCCGTCCTCAATTCCTTCATGTCTGCTTTGTCCAAACGGCAGTCACAGTTCCGCGATCCCGTTTGCCACAATTAAGCAGACATTTTGGGATATGTCATTTATCTTCCTAGAAGATTATAATGATTTTGCGTTTGCCAGTTTCAACACTCCAGAAGCATTTGGCCAAGCCTTGGCCTTCTAGAATATCAAAGTAAGGTGCGACTAGCGCTACTTGCCTAATTGCAAACTTTGACTTTATCTCCTTGAGAATAGTCATTAACTCTCCAAGAGTTTACTATTGCAATATTAGTACTTCTAAAATCTAGAGATAGATTTATGAAGATCCTTCAATTTCCTTATCATACTTTAAGGATCTAATCCTTAGTTCTGATTCAGAAATTAATGAGTCTACTGCGACAAGCTTAATGGATTAAGAACTAAAGTTATCATCACATAAATCTTCCAAAGATTATGCTCTACTATTTTTTAACTCCGGGCTTAGGCTTAATATGTTATTTTATCAAATAAAGTAACTTATTATTTTCCAGGACCATCCTGAAATTTATTCCCAATTTGAAAATTAAACCATTTAAATACATTTTCCCCAGGATTTTGTTTTAAATGTCAATCTTTCAATTATATCTTGATTCTAATAGTCCAACTATTTAATCAACGATTTAGGTACTATATATTTATAAGATTACAATAGTCCAACCATTTAATCAACTATAATTTAATAAATTAAAATCAATTATATTGATTACTATAATTCAATTATAAAATCAACTATAAATGAATAGTTTGAATATATAGTCCAACTATTTATTAAAACAACAATTTAAATATTAGTCCAACTAACATTTAATTTATTTGACGAATGATATTTGTTTGAGCGCGTATGGCGAGTAATTGAACGAGTATTGCAAATTCAATTCTTGTCTCCCACTATTTTCGGCGAGCCTCTAACCCTCTATCGAGTACTCGGGAAACCGCATTTCCTAATGGGCTAGGATCCCATTAAATATCACACAATCTTGACTTTGGCCAACAAATTGTATGATAATTAAATAGGTAAATCTCTAAGATCGATTGGATCCAATCCAATTCCTAGATCCGGTTGGGGGACATCCAAGTCTGAAACATATATCTTATATATGCCAATACATCCAATGTATTACCTAACCTTTTTCCTCTGAATCAACTAAGCCTTAGCTTTGGCACAATAAACTTAGTGATCCCAGTTAAGCGCGACCCATTGACCATGGAAAGCTTCGTAATCAATGTCGATGGACAAGAAGAGGTCTTGACTTTGGCCAACAAACCACAACTTGGACAAGACACCAATATGGAACAAAGCCTTCGTGATTCAAACACATCCACGACAGACAAAGGCTTTGACTTTGGCCAACAAGACAATGCCAGTCTCGATCCTGAGTGATAATCACTCAATGGAAGGAAAAACGCTTAATATTTTGCGAGGGTTTTTCGAGTGCAAATTGGCAACCAATTTATTATCTTTGTTAAGGTCTCATCGTCATACACCCTTAAACATGCATTCTAAACAAATAATAAAGCGCATATAATAAAATAATAATGATATGCGGATGGATACTTTACACAATGATCCTAGATCAAATCTCTCTCTTTCTCTCTCCCGCTAGCACTAGTATCACTTCTACCCGTTACACTACACTTCTAAAGAAACATCATTTACATTGAGGGGAATATGTGAGAAGAGAATACAAAGAAATAAGAGGTAATAAGGCTGGACACGCAGGTCCAATTTAATAAATCAAATTTATTACAACAATTTCTAAAATTGTCCCACCCATCTAATATCCATCCGATATACATTATTCATGCATCGCAACCATGTATTCACACAAGCATGTTATCAATCAATCTAATCAAATTAATTAATCTGATAATTAGTGATCATCCAATGTTGAAACAACGATTTGATTTTGCTCGAGTCAAACTCGTTTTGCGAATAAGTACTCAAAGTACGAATTCTCAAATTAAATTAAACTACATAATTAAATCCAATTCAATTTGTATATAATTCTAATTCGCTATTTAATTCCAAATTAAATACTACACTTTTAATAATGAACTTTTACGACTTAAATTCCAAATTTAATCGCAACGGGTCTCAAAGCCCGATTAACGTCCAACGTCAATTAATTAAAGTCCAATGGGCTTTTAATTAATTTCTTGAGGCGTGGACTTTTGGTCAACTCGGGTCAAACCGAATAACCAAAATCCAATCCAAGAGTTACCCATAAGCCTAGAAATCAATCTTGGCCCATTAGGCCCAATTAAACTTTAAAGGTCCATTAAGTCACATTTGGGCTTTATGGATGCGGTTTTGGGCCTAATTGGATCCAACCAATTTTGCCTAAACCCAACTTTATACAACAAAGTCCAACAAGCCCAATTACAACATTAAAGCCCAAATCTAATTTTAAGCCCAGTTAATTAAACACAAAAATTCTTAATACTAAAGTGTATAACATGATTAATTAACTAATTCAATATTTCCAAAACACCAATTAGCCCAATTAATCATGTTCATTTTCATCATCACATGTCCAACACATTTTGATTAAAATCAAACCCAATTTTACATGCTCAAAGTCTCGGCCAAGGAGGGGATTTTATATCCGATTGGTTTCAATCCAATTATTCCCACAATCGACATTAAATCAACATCCTAATTGATTCTAACTCATCCAATGAATTAAAAAATCAAAATTCCAAGACTAATTAGGGCATAAGGCATTCGACCATCTCCACCAAATTGGGTAAATTAGTTCCAAATAAAATTTAATAAAATTGATCCAATCAATATTCAATTAAACATCAATTAAGCATATTCATTCATCCAATTTCACAAAATCATGCTCAAAATCAATTTACCCAATTTTTAAGCCCTAAACTTTTTCATGCTCAAACCTTGCTCTAGATGCCATTATTTGTTTCTATTAAGGTCCCAAGATCAATAATAAGCATGAATCAAGTGCGAATACATCGAAGAAGTTGCGGAATACTCACATCGATCAATTGAGTGACGCGAAGGCAACAAAAATGAAATTCTTCCTCCTTGAAATGGATCCGTTGAGCAACAAAATTTTCCTTCAAATGAGTGAAGTTTCGGCCAAGGTGATGAGTGAAGCTCCAAGCTTTGTACTTTGAATCCAAGCTCCTTGAGTTGGTTTCCCTATCACCTCTTTGTGATTCCTTCAAGGTGCTAGCCTTGTGTGAAAATTTGCTTAAAAAAAACACACTTTTCTTCACAAAATTTTGCAATAAAATGAAGAAAATGGGAGAGCTGTGAAGGTTTACAGTTTCGGTCAACTAGAGGAGAGAAGAAGTGAATGATTTTGATTTCAAAAATCAATTTATATTTGTGTCAAATAATTGTCAAACATATACCAAACCCTTGGTTGGTATATGACACAAATCCAACACCATACTTTTCCTTTGAGTGTTGTACACTCCATCACCAAAACCCATCACACAAAAGTGAATTAAGTGACAATTGATGTGATGGTTGATGTGACATGTGGGACCACTCGATTCCGAATATGAGTGGGCCTGTAAACACTCCCGGGCTCGGGTTCGATAATTTCGAATTAGCGAACTTCCGTCGCGACGTAATTTAACTCCAATTTAATTAAATAATTATGCCTAGTAAAATTACTATTCACGTCCTAACGAATTAATTCTAAATTAACTCATTTTCACGAATTAAAATCTAATTTTAATTCGGCATCGAAATCTAATTCCGAATAATATATCAAATATTATTTTAATGATTAATTCCAAATTAATCTTTCTCTCTCTTCAAATAGTACTTTATCCAAGATAAAGTCTCTCCGTAATTAATCCCATATTAATTAAGCTCAAATCATACGTCATTGGTGAATCTTCAGGAAGCGACCCAAGAGATCTTTAGATATGTTGGCAGTAAATCCGGTCGTCGGACTATCCGAACACGTACGTACGAAGTACTACAATTTTACAGATTTTACGAGACAAGGTTGGCTTCTAGCAAAGCGCCATGCCTACCCAATTCTCTAGAAATATTCTTACTAGAATATACGATCTTTAGCAGGCGTAGTATACTGTAGTATTGTGTATAGCAATCCAGTATCAGATGATCACGTACAAGGCCTGAGGCTGGAATAATGTCTGCCCCGTATGAAGCACATATCAGATATCAAGCAACATGTCTCCTTGAATCTGATAATCCTGACCTTATCATATTATCCCGACGGTTGCAACCTTTATAGAGAAGAAGTTCTGTATCCCTGCGCGATCATCATCTCCATATGTCTGAAGTGATACTTCCGTCTTGACATCACACCTAATACATTACGATTCTCAATAAACCCAGAAGAGGAGTACACAGAACCTGTTAAAGCCCTGGACGACCAAAACCAAAGTCTACCGATTGTCGCAAGTACTAGCGATGCAAGTCTCAGGTTAAGACCAAATACACCTACCCTGAAGCGGACTCCCATAGACACATATACATACTACCAATGGGATTCCGCGGGGTCTATCTAGAGCGAAGCTGTTTTCCGTACCATCTGTAAAACACAACCTCTTATCGCACTTGTATAAGTATCCAATACTTAAATATATGAGAACTATGTCGTTATGCCCTCACAACGCGCACACAGCGTAATGCTAGTCTATTCCGCATTATCAATGTCCAATCTCGATATTATTATCTAATCGGATATACAGAATTCCATATTATTGTCTCATTCATTTGTATGCACTGTAATATAATGAGCATGGGCTAACAAGGGTGGATTAAAGGTCCTCTATTCGAGGGAAATGCCTGAAGGGCTACCTTTACCACGATATTTTACCGCGCCTTTTATCATGTCATTCACCCTTTTGCATATCATTGTTTTATTTACGCATGTATTGTATTCTAGTGCGCATGGGCTAATTAGGGTGGATTAAAGGTCCTCCATTCGAGGGAAAACGCCTAAAGGCTACCTTTACCACGATATTTTGCCGCGCCCTTTGTTATGTCATTGACCTTTTGCATATCATTGCTCTGTTTACGCATGTCTAGCATTCTAGTGCGCATGGGCTAATTAGGGTGGATTAAAGGTCCTTTATTCGAGGGAAAATGCCTAAAGGCTACCTTTACCACCATGTTTTGCCGTGCCGGATGAGGTACACCCGATTGAATGGGAATGAGCTCAATCGGACACACAGGGTCCTACATTGTGCATTTGCTTATCTATGTATGTGTTGCGTCGTATATCATGCATCAGGTCTTGTCCCATTCGAATGCGTTCTTGAACGCGATACGAACGTGAGCCTTCTGTTTACCATTCAAACGCGTTTACGAACGCTACTCGAACGCTCATGTGTTTTCTTTGTTTTATCATGCATCAGGTTTTGTCCAGTTCGAACGCATTCTCGAACGCTATACGAACGCAAACCTTCTGTTTACCGTTCTAACGCGTATTCAAACACTACACGAACGCTCATACACTGAACCGATTCCTTTTCATCACATTTCATGCCTAATTGCTTCTTGGGTGATTTCTCTTACATTATGTAATTAATCATATCATCCCATTATTGATACTTTTACTATTGTCATCTATTTGTATTCCCGCATTCATTTATTTGATGTGTTCGTGAGATTGTGTTCAAGCATGATTAGGTAGTTAGTAGGTTACTTGTTTCTTAAAGCATGATTAGGTCGTTAGGATGTTACTTGTTTCTTAAGCATGATTTAGCCATTAGGACGTTATTCCTCTATGCATGATTTGGTTATCTTCTTTCGCAATAGGCGTTCAATTTACGTTTATGTTTAGGTTGTTATTTATTTTTCGTGTTTGATGATTCAACATATTCATGAGATTATTGTGTGATATCGTATGTTTGCCGTTACGATGATTTATTTTATACATGCGAACTTAGGAATAGATTATGCTTGGAAATATTGTTGCTTAGGCTGGTTAGATTATTGCACAAATCATATCAATACAAGTGGCATAAGTAAGGGACCATTCTGAACCCAATGGTTTGAGGTCTTCCCTTGCGAGGGGTGAGTGCGGCCTTAAATCATTTTCCCAGTTCACACCGGGTGGTGACTCCATGTTATTTCTCCGATTTAGTTCCCTCGTGGGCTATTCCATACTCCCAACTAGGTTGTGAGTCTAGAACAGCGTCGCTGATTTCTGTGTCCTACACTGAGCTCTCGCATAGGATGATATCGACCAGCATCTGCCAGACCCTCGAAATGGCCCACTACGGCTAGAACGTGGGGCTGGTTGGTTTGCTCCAGTCCCGCTTCCTCCGTACTTGAGCCAGTTTGAGTGTTTCCTTTCAGAGGCATTTCCATTTTTTACACCAATTCTCCCACTGTGGTCGCCAAAAATTATTTGCGCAATTTTCTGCCTGAAGAAGGAACAACGTGTAAGGTTTAAACCTAATGAGACAAAGTCCCAGCAAGAGGTGTATGATTAAGTGAATAAGCCTCCAAGGGGCGCAAGCACACAAGTTACAGTCCTAAGGATTATGAAACTAAGAAATGAAAAATAAAAATATGCTCGTTTGAGTCTTCATTTTATCGGGGGTTCAAATCTTCGCATGAGTGAGCCTTTTATAGTGAATCTTGTAAACCATTCGGGCAGTTTCTGTTCGTAACTTCTCTACAACTGTTGGGCCATGCCTTCAACTGTTGAGTTGTGCGTCTTAACTGCCTGATCGTGGAGGGAACTGCCTAACTGCTGCAATCGTGGGATCAACTGCATCATGTGTTCGGTCATCTTGAGTCCCTTATCGTTCTAATCGCTGTTTCGGTCGTCCTGAGTTCTTTGTCGCTCTAATCGTTGTTTCGGTCGTCCTGATTCCTCTGTCATTCTAATCGTTGTGTCGCCTGGTGATCGCTCTTCTTTTTATCACCCTGCCTACCTTCGTCCCTTACTCCTTCGCCCTAGGGCGACTTCCTTTGGTCAACAAATCTAATGTGGGTGGAGCCCGTTTTTTTTTTTTTTTAATTATAATCCAACTCTCTCACTATTTTTTGTCTTAATTTAAACAAACGAGAGTGGCAATTGGTTTGAACTGTAATTGTCTGGGGAAATTTGGAGTAAAAATTACAAAGATCGACACGTGTCTCAAGAATAAAATTTCGAAAATGCCTTTCAGATTGAAAGAAGAAGTGACGAGTGCTAATATACATGTATTTAATTAGCACTCATGTATCTATCAAAATGTTAGTTATTTAAAGTCTATTGTACTTGTTTTTGTGCTTTGTTTTATAGTTTTGGAGTGAGCAAAGACAAACAAAAAGCTTTAAATAAAATAAGGAGAAAATAGGATATAAATATATTGGTTTATATTTAGTGAAAAGAGTTTATGCCGCTGCACTACTCATAAAGAAATTCATGCAGAAAATTGGGATAACCCAACATCTCGATGCAGAAGTTAGCAAGTGCCGCATCACCAAGAAGGTAGCACCGCAACACCAGTAATGAAGAAATCAAATCAGAACCTAGTTGATCGCAGCGTGGCGAAGCCAAGACCTCAACGTCGCGATGCCAATACATGACCTGAACTGTAATTTAGGTCATTTTAAAAGCTATATTTAAAGAAAACTTCAGCTAGGGTTTTATATATAAGAAATTTGGGGGGAAATAAGTCTCATTTGGTGACGAAAAGCTCTCTCAACAAAAAGAGAATCAAGAACATCAATAAAATGTTAGAATCAAAGAGGAGGATGAGGAGATTGAAGAGTGGAGATTGACAACTTACAACAATTAGTTTTCTCTTTCACTATATTCTTAGATTTCTTGTATTATATATAAATTGATGTTCTTATATTTCTTTATAATAGAACTCAACATGTAGATTTTAATTAATTAAATCTCCTTTGGTTAATTTGGTGACTTTCTATTTGTGATTATTTGATTTTACTTATTGTTAATGCTTTTTTTTTGCTTAGCTACCAATAAGTTTAATTAGGTAACTATAATGAAGTTGAAAAATGAAATTATGTGTTTAAGATACGAAACACATAACGAAATTAAAGATGGATCTATGGGTTTAGACCCATGTAACTCAACACATGATGCAGTTCATTAAATAGATTTCAATGTAGAGATGAATTCGCCTACATGACATATGTAATTCTAATTAGGACTTGAATTTAGTTAATTTGTCTTAACGTAGTTGACATAGCAATATAGTTAATTGGGCAACCAAGAGAGGTATTCTATCCAACGCTCAGAAAAAAGACTGTAGATGAATAAGTGTTATGTTACAAGAAACAATCAACGAATATAATAATTTTATTTAAACAGAAACTTGAAAACGTAATACAAATCAAAACAAACAGAAGCTTACAGAATCAACTACAAAATTTATAAACTCACAGACTTGAGATTGAGGCTAGCGTAACGCTATGTCCTATAGCAGAATTTCGTCCCTACTCTTGTGCTTGTAGTTCTACGGACGTCTGCCACCAGGATTCAACAATCTGAAGTCGAAATTATGCACGGAAATCGACCCCTGGCGAATCTACTCAATATCTTTTGTATTTCGTTTTCCAAATCGCAGATATGATAATCTCAACGTTTTTTTCATAAAAAAATTCGATATCTCTTCAAATGCATACTGTTCTATTTACATATACAGTTAGAAACAGTTGAACTTGATGACTTTTCAGTAGGGTTATGTTCTTTTGATTTAAACTAAAATTTAAATCCAAAAAATAAACAAAACAGAAAAAGTATTACACGGAGGCTAATTAATCACAAGAGCCCAAGAGCCCCAAGGCCCAAGGCCCATCTTTTGACTAATTAATATATATTAAATATATATTAATTATCATGCCAACCATACATCCAAGCCATGCATCCAAGCCCAAGCCCAAGCCCAAGCCTTATCATTCCAATTTAATATAAGTGTTTGAATACCACTTATAAACCTTCCACATTCCTTATACATTTTAGATGTGGGACTCTATCACTATTTGATATACAAACTCTTACAATACCCCACATTTGTATAGCAAATTGTGGCGATACTGTACATAACGTGATCTGGAGAAACTTAAAATGATATGCATCAGGAGAGGTGTCTTTTGGACTTGAACCTTCCTTAGTAAATACTTACTGGATTTACCGATGAATCAGTGTGTATAGGAGACATTGAACTGTTCATCATATTTTGTAAATCTAGGCAATAAGTATCACACATATTCAATTTCGACATCTTTCGATTCATACGGTTGTGTTCATTTTGGTCCTGAACAATCCTGGATTCATAGGAGCTTTAGAGAATTTAGCCATTTAATTCTCATAAATGCGACCCCACATTACTCCTATATAGGTGACACAAAATTCATAAATATCGTAAAATACTATTTTGTCATTAGAATGATCAATCATTCATCCTTATCATCATAAAGAGCATAATTTCTCTTATCATAGGAATGAGCAACTCGTTATGCTGTATTATTTGAGTTTCACCCAACTAGTTTTCCACATTGAACCTAGAATTTGATTTACCAAATTACTAGGTTGGGTTTCCGCTAAGTTACTTCTCATTGTGTTGGCTTTAAGCCCATTCCCCTCGATAAATATAACACTTGCTCCTTTGGTATACCCTTTGTTAATTGATCTGCAATATTCTCCTTTGATTTTACAAAATCAATGGAAATAATGCCAGTCGAGAGCATATGTTTTATAGTGTTATGTCTTCGTCTTATGTGTCTTGACTTCCCATTATACATATGGCTTTTTGCTCTCCCAATAGCAGCCATGCAGTCACAGTGCACACATATGGCCGTCACAGGTTGAGGCCACATTGGAATATCTTCCAAGAAATTCTTTAGCCATTCCGCTTCTTCAGCAGCTTTATCCAAGGCTATGAATTCTGATTCCATTGTTGAACGTGCTATACACGTTTGTTTTTGTGATTTCCATGATACTGCAGCTCCACCAAGTGTAAACACATATCCACTTGTTGCTTTTTCTGTATCATTCGAAATCCAATTGGCATCACTATATCCTTCCAAAACTGGTGGATATTTTGTATAGTGTAAACCATACTTCATTGAGTATTTAAGATATCTTAATACTCTAACTAAAGCATCCCAATGATCATGTGAAGGATTACTCGTATATCTTGCCAATCTATTCACAGAGTAGGCAATGTCTGGTCTAGTACAATTCGTGATGTATTGTAACGTCCCAATTATACGAGAATATTCTAGTTGTGACACACTGTCCCCAACATTTTTCTTTAATGTACTCTTAGGATCAAAAGGAGTTTTAGATGGACTACTATCAAAATGTCCAAATTTTCGAAGAATCGCTTCCACGTAGTGTGATTGGCTTAGAATATAACCATCACTACTTCTTTGAATTCGAATTCCTAAGATAACATCAGCTTTTCCCATGTCTTTCATATCAAAGGTCGAATTCAATATTTTCTTCGTGGAGTTTATGACACTTAAATTTGGTCCCATGATGAGCATATCATCAACATATAAGCATACAATGACATATGAACCATTATTCATTTTCTTGATATAAACACATTTATCACATTCATTGATCCGAAATCCATGTGATAACATTGTATGATCAAATTTCTCATGCCATTGTTTTGGTGCTTGTTTAAGTCCATAAAGTGACTTCACAAGCTTACATACTTTATTATCTTGTCCTTTTGCTACAAACCCTTCAGGTTGTTCCATATAAATTTCTTCATCCAACTCACCATTTAAGAATGCAGTTTTTACATCCATTTGATGTATTTCCAAATTATAAATTGTTGCAATCGCTATTAACATCCTTATAGATGTTATTCTGGTTACTGGTGAATATGTGTCAAAGAAATCAAGTCATTGTTTTTTACGGTATCCTTTAGCTACCAAACGAGCTTTGTATTTATCAATTGTACCATCAGGCTTCAATTTATTTTTGAAAATCCATTTGTAACCAATCGGTTTGCAACGGATGGTAAGTCTACTAACTCCCACGTATGGTTTTGTAGAATGGATTCTACTTCGCTATTTATTGCTTCCTGCCAATAAACAGACTCAGACGAAGTTATGGCCTCTTGATATGTTTGAGGTTCAGCTTCAGTGAGAAAGGTTAAAAATCAGGTCCATAATCTTTTGCAACCTTGATTCTTTTTCCTCTTCTAGGTTCTAAATCTTTCTCTTGGAGAGTTGATTTATTCGGTTCCAAATCCTTGATTTGACACCAGACGAAGAGGCAATATCATTCTCATTCTCTTGATTAAATTCAGGCATTTTCCGTTTATTTTTATCAAGTCTATCCTTATAAGGAAATATATGCTCAAACCATTCAGCATTATTAGACTCAATAATTGTATTTACTTGGATATCCGAAATTCCAGATTTAATTACTAGAAAACGGTATGCTGCACTATTATTGGCATATCCAATAAACACACAATCAATGGTTTTAGGTCCAAGTTTAACTCTTTTAGGCAAGGGAACTTGAACCTTTGCTAGGCAACCCCACACTTTCAGGATTTTGTATGTCCGGTAGCCTTTTCTTCCTTTTTTTTTCATATGGAGATTGATCACTCTTCTTTGGTGGAATTCTGTTTAAGATGGTGTTAGCTGTAAGTAATGCTTCACCCCACATATTATGTGGTAAACCAGAACTGTTAAGCATGAAATTCATCATATTCTTTAGAGTTCTATTTTTCCGTTCAGCTACCCCATTCTGTTGTGGAGTGTAGGGTGCTGTTGTTTGATGAATTATTCCATTAGAAGCACAAAATTCTGCGAAGGCATTAGATTCATATTCTCCGCCTCTATCAGATCTCAGTATTTTGATCTTCTTGTCTAACTGATTTTCCACCTCAGCTTTATATGTCTTAAACATATTCAAAGACTCATCTTTGCTATGTATCAAATATACATAACAGTATCTACTACTATCATCTATAAAGGTGATATAGTAATTCTTTCCACCACGACTTGGTATGGATTTAAAATCACCCAAATCTGTATGAATTAATTCTAACAATTCATTTGATCTCTTAATCACAGATTTATATGACTTGCTAGCAAACTTTGATTCAACACATGTTTCACATTTATGCATATTATCTTTTGTACAATTAGGCAATAAACCAAGGTTGACCATTCTATGCATACATTTAAAGTTAATGTGACCAAGTCTAGCATGCCATAATGTAGAAGATTCAAGCAAGTAAACAGAAGCCTTATTTATTTTATTATTAATAGCATCATCAGTAATTACATTGAGTTTAAAGAGCCCTTCAGAGAGGTAGCTCTTTCCTACAAAAGTTCCCCCCTTAGTGGGACAAATTTGTCAGATTCAAATACAAGTTTAAAACCCTTCTTGCTTAAAACAGGACCAGAAACAAGATTCTTGGTAATTTCAGGGACATGGAGTACATCCATAAGGGCAAGTTCTTTCCGGAAGTGAATTTCAGAATCACTTTCCCTTTTCCAGCAACAGTTGCAGCAGTTGCATTGCCCATATATAACTTTTCATCACCATTGTTAGGAGTGTAGGTAACAAACATATTTTTGTTTCCACAAATATGTCTTGTTGCTCCAGTATCCACCCACCAATCCTTACTGTCAGTCAGTAAATTCACTTCAGAAACAACAATTCCAACAAATTCTTCCTCAACAATATTTGTCTGTTTGTTGCTGTTCTTATCATTTGGACCCGGATTTCCTTTCTTGTGGCGACAGTCTAGTGCTCGGTGTCCAATTTTCCCACACACCCAACAAGCACCTTTAATTCCCTTTAAATTCTTCCCTTTTGCAGCATGAACTTTCTGGTTTTTATCTTTCCCTTTATTGTTCCATTTATTCTTCTGGTTTTGAGGCTTAGGCTTCGACACCCCTCCACTCTCAATGAAATTTGCCTTGGCTTCAAATTCTGGGACATTCAGCCCTTCACTCTTGCGGTGATCTTCTTGCACCCTCAGTTTGAGAACCAAATCCTCCATTGACATATCAGTCTTTTTATCTTGAGATGTATCTTGAAATCATTCCAAGATTGAGGCAATTTCTCTATCACAGATCCGACAGCAAACTATACCGGTAGAGTCATGCCTTCGACTGCAAGTTCATGGATAAGAATCTGCAATTATTCCACTTGGTTGACAACAGTTTTTGAGTCTACCATTTGGTACTTCAGAAATTTCCCAACAATGAACTTCTTTGAACCAGCATCTTCGATCTTATATTTATTTTCCAGAGAATCCCATAGATCCTTGGCAGTCTTATAAGATCTGTATACATCATACAAAGAGTCATCAAGACTGTTCAGAATATAATTCCTATATAAAAACTCACTGTGTTTCCATGCATCAATTGCATTGAGTTTTTCTGCAGGAATGTTATCTCCCTCTGCCACATGGCATTCTTCCTTGACGACATGTGCAAGGTTCAATGTTGTTAAATAAAACAACATCTTCTGTTGCCATCGTTTGAAATCCAGTCCTTTGAACTTGTCTGGTTTCTCAACATGAGGCTTCACAGCATTCGCAGATTGTTCCATCGAAATTTCTGCTATAGATTGTTACAGAAACAATCAACGAATATAATAATTTTATTTAAAAGAAACTTGAAAACGTAATACAATCAAAAACCAACAGAAACTTACAGAATCAACAACAAAATTTATAAACTCACAGACTTGAGATTGAGGCTAGCGTAACGCTATGTCCTATAGCAGAATTTCGTCCCTACTCTTGTGCTTGTAGTTCTACGGACGTCTGCCACCAGGATTCAACAATCTGAAGTCGAAATTCTGCACGGAAATCGACCCCTGGCGAATCTACTCAATATCTTTTGTATTTCGTTTTTCCAAATCGCAGATATGATAATCTCAACGTTTTTTTCATCAAAAAATTCGATATCTCTTCAAATGCATACTGTTCTATTTAAATAGACAGTTAGAAACAATTGAACTTGATGACTTTTCAGTAGGGTTATGTTCTTTTGATTTAAACTAAAATTTAAATCCAAAAAATAAACAAAACAGAAAAAGTATTACAGGGAAGCTAATTAATCACAAGAGCCCAAGAGCCCCAAGGCCCATCTTTTGACTAATTAATATATATTAAATATATATTAATTATCATGCCAACCATACATCCAAGCCATGCATCAAAGCCCAAGCCTTATCATTCCAATTTAATATAAGTGTTTGAATACCACTTATAAACCTTCCACATTCCTTATACATTTTAGATGTGGGACTCTATCACTATTTGATATACAAACTCTTACAATACCCCACATTTGTATAGCAAATTGTGGCGATACTGTACATAACGTGATCTGGAGAAAACTTAAAATTGATATGCATCAGGAGAGGTGTCTTTTGGACTTGAACCTTTCTTAGTAAATACTTACTGGATTTACCGATGAATCAGTGTGTATAGGAGACATTGAACTGTTCATCATATTTTGTAAATCTAGGCAATAAGTATCACACATATTCAATTTCGACATCTTTCGATTCATACGGTTGTGTTCATTTTGGTCCTGAACAATCCTGGATTCATAGGAGCTTTAGAGAATTTAGCCATTTAATTCTCATAAATGCGACCCCACATTACTCCTATATAGGTGACACAAAATTCATAAGTATCGTATAAAATACTATTTTGTCATTAAGAATGATCAATCATTCATCCTTATCATCATAAAAGCATAATTTCTCTTATCATAGGAATGAGCAACTCGTTATGCTCTATTATTTGAGTTTCACCAACAACTAGTTTTCCACATTGAACCTAGACTTTGATTACCAAATTACTAGGTTGGGTTTCCGCTAAGTTACTTCTCATTATGTTGGCTTTAAGCCCTTTCCCCTCGATAAATATAACACTTGCTCCTTTGGTATACCCTTTGTTAATTGATCTGCAATATTCTCCTTTGATTTTACAAAATCAATGGAAATAATGCCAGTCGAGAGCATATGTTTTATAGTGTTATGTCTTCGTCTTATGTGTCTTGACTTCCCATTACACATATGGCTTTTTGCTCTCCTAATAGCAGCCATGCAGTCACAGTGCACACATATGGCTGTCACAGGTTGAGGCCACATTGGAATATCTTTCAAGAAATTCTTTAGCCATTGCGCTTCTTCAGCAGCTTTATCCAAGGCTATGAATTCTGATTCCATTGTTGAACGTGCTATGCACGTTTGTTTTTGTGATTTCCATGATACTGCAGCTCCACCAAGTGTAAACACATATCCACTTGTTGCTTTTTCTGTATCATTCGAAATCCAATTAGCATCACTATATCCTTCCAATACCGGTGGATATTTTGTATAGTGTAAACCACACTTCATTGAGTATTTAAGATATCTTAATACTCTAACTAAAGCATCCCAATGATCATGTGAAGGATTACTCGTATATCTTGCCAATCTATTCACAGAGTAGGCAATGTCTGGTCTAGTACAATTCGTGATGTATTGTAACGTCCCAATTATACGAGAATATTCTAGTTGTGACACAGGCCCAATGCCCATCTTTTGACTAATTAATATATATTAAATATATATTAATTATCATGCCAACCATACATCCAAGCCATGCATCAAAGCCCAAGCCCAAGCCTTATCATTCCAATTTAATATAAGTGTTTGAATACCACTTATAAACCTGCCACATTCCTTATACATTTTAGATGTGGGACTCTATCACTATTTGATATACAAACTCTTACATGTTATAAATTAATAATTATTTATAGTTGCTTAATCAAAGAGAAATGAGAGAATTTGAAGTGAATGTTGTGAGGAAGTTATGATAGGCTTATAAGTGGTAATATTTTCTGTTTATTTTTGTTATTTACTTGCTTTCATTTTAGTGCAACTAGTTTGACATCACACTCTCTATCTACATCATTAGTATAGATAGGATTGGAATTGAGATAATATGGTAATTAGCATTAATTCAATTCCTCGCGGGACAGATATATTTCTATATTAGATGCGCGACACATGCGCTTGCATTATTCAAGCTAAAAGGCAATCAAGAAGCAAAGAAATGATCAAGAGCAAAATGAAAAATTCTCCAAGGAAGGAACATATGAGCTATTATTATACCTCGTAGTAATTGGGAAATATCATTTTGTTCCCCTAATTTCATAGCCACCTTATTCTTATGGACTAAACAAGACAATGATAGGGCCTCAATGGTAGCTTACCAAGCCAGTAGCAGAATGCACCTGACTGGCCCAGCACAGGAATGATCTCATAGAATTTCCTGACAATTGGTTAAGGTTTCTGTTGAGGGGGGACCATACCTGACTAAATGATAGGCTCCTTCAGAAGGCTTGATTAGCGCCTGTCCTTTTTGGCTCATTTAGCTATCAATGAGAGCCTCAACTGTAATTGAAATTTGGTATAATAGAATAATATATTATTAAATAATAAAATAATCTATGATACAACATTTCATGGCTTCAATACCATTTTAAGAAAGGATACCAATATCATGTTATCAAAACCATTACAATAGAATAAACAAGTTCCAGAACCATTTCCAAAAAGGTTAATTTATTCGGTTCCATTGGTAGGTAACTATTCGTTAGAATGTAAAACTAGAACTGAAATTTATATTTTCCAATTTTATATTTTTAAAACCCGAACTATTTACCGGTTTAAAAGGCTAAAGAAATGCATATATCAACCAATTAAGAAAATATTGATATTGTTATAATCAGCATTTCATAACAAATTGACAATTTTTTTATAATTTTAGCAATAATAATGTATCAAAAAATATGAACATAAAATGAATTAATTTTATAAATTATATGATTATATATGTTTTATATTTTTTTCATTTTTAGTAGTTAATAAGGTAAATTAAAATTTATTTTATTTTATTATTCATAACATAATAATAAAATAAATAAAGTTTTATAAATAAATATTACAAAGTAAAAATATTAGAATATGAAAAAAAAAATAATTTTAAAATAAATACTTAATATAAATTAAAAAATTGAAAAAAAAAATATAATAAATAAGCATAAACAAATATTGTAAAAGAAATAATTATAAATATTTTTTGAAATAAATATAATAAAAATAGTTTTTTGAAATATATATTATAAAAATATTTTTTGAAATATATATTATAAAAGAAAAAAGGAAATAAATATTATAAATGGATTTAAAAAAAAAATTTATTATACATAAAAAAATAATATAAAATTTTAATATGGGTAAATTTAAAGTTTTTGTTTCCATTAAGAGGGGAAAAGAATTCAAATTTTTCTCCAATTTTCATCATTTGGTTACACAAATTGGAAATGAATTTGAATTTCATGGGATTCAATTTCCCTCAAATGGTGAAATTTGGATTCCTTACCAAATGCTAGAGAATCCAAATTCTTCTCCCACTAGAAAAAAAAATATTGTTGATGGTGTTTTCAGGACCTATGTTATTTAAGGAGTACAGCAGGGGTAAAAAGAGTAATTACCTTCTTGGGCGAGATCATTAAAGCCGACCCGGCCACTATACAGTAAGAGACCAAGCATTTGATGATAGGTGACCGACTACTTGAGATCGGATGACCGGGCATTATCAGATCGACAACAACATTCTCAGTTCAAATGGCTATCATGACCGACCTCATGAAGACCGAGCACATGACGAGGCGTGCTCAGGAAGATAAAGCATCCTATTCTTGCGGAAAAGGGATAAGTTGTCCTACTTTAATGGGGTAAAGTAATAAGTTAATATCCTAATAGGATAAAGGAAGTAAATGTAGTTTTGATTAGGAATCCTTATGGGAAAAGGGAATAGTTTTGACTAGGAATCCTGATAGTAAAAGGAGACCATCTCCAAATTGGGAATTCTTGTACAAATAGGAATCCGATTTCTTCACCATTATAAATAGGAGGGTAGAGTGAGTGTAATAGGACAAGTGGAAGGCATCATCACAAAAGTGAGTGATCAGAATCATCAAACTCTGGTTTGTAAAAGCAAAGAAGAGACCCGAGGAGTGTATTTGAGTAATAAAAAGTACCACCATGTTCTTGTCCGTGGACGTAGGTCGGATCAAAAATCCACCGAACCACGTTATATCTCCTTGTCGATCGTTGTGTCTTCCCGTCTCTCGCTAAATTTTCTTTTGGTTCCCCATAACCAAACAAATTCACCGTTGAAGGAGGATTACCTCAGAGGTGATATTCCCATATTACCGCGAGACCAAAATCAGCCGTCAACAGTTGGCGCCGTCTGTGGGGAGCCCTACAAAAAGCAACTCGCGTAGTAAGACAAATGGCGGAAGGCGGAAACCAACAATCATCAGGGATCTCGGCTGCAGATTGGATGGAAAAGATCGAGGAAAACCTTAGGAAAGAAAGGGAGGAAAACCAAACTCTGCTAAAAGCCATAGTAGACCGGTTAGAAAAGATGGAAGGAGCGCACGACGGAAAATTCGAGGCCGGGACTAGCCGACGAAGGAATGAAATAGCGGAAGGAAAAGGAATTATCGATACAAGTGAAGACGACAGACCCCGGAGGAGAGAACCCTACAGGGTGAGATCCGTGGTAGTGCAGAGAGATTCCCAGACCGAGGACACATGGGAGGAGGAAGATGAAAAATCATCACCAGACTCCTTCTACGATAGCCCTCATAGCACCCGGAGAAGATGAAAAGAACATACCGAAAAGGTGCGAGAAGACACCGACCCTGAGAAGCGCCACTCCCGAGATAGCAGAAAGAAAAGAAACCACAGGGGGCGGCATGGAACCAAAGACAGCAGCATGAAATCTTGGTTGTGGGAGGAGCTGGTCAAATGGGGAGTATACCCCAATGCAAACAGAGGGGATGTCCAGGACGGCAAAGATGAGTCCCCCCTCACGGAAGAAATAAAATCAGAGAAATTCCCAAAAAGATTCAGCATGTCGACCATGACACCATACAAGGGCCATACCGACCCCAAAACCCACATTGAAGGGTTCGTCCTGTTAATGGAAGTACAAGTGGTAACAGGGGACGCCATCTGCAAAGTATTTCCCCTAACTCTGGCCGGACCAGCCATTCTATGGTACCGAAGCCGAGCCCCAAGAAGCATCAGCAGCTTCGCACAACTGAGAAAGTCATTTATACGACACTTCAAGGGGGCTTGTGTCCCCAGAAAAATGATTGGAGAACTCAGGCTCGTGAAACAAGAAGACGATGAGCCTCTGAAGACATTTATTGAAAGGTACCATAATATGGTACTCGAAGTCGGAGGGTATGAATCCCCCGAGGCCCTGGAAAGCTTGAAAGGAGCCTTGAGGGTCGGAAGGCTATGGACCCATCTAAGGATCCAAGACACCCCGGACTACGCCACCGCCCTGGAGGTGGCTCGAAAGTTCGTTTTGTTAGAAAACGAGGAGAAAATATCCGGAAGAGGGAACACCATCAGAGAAAGGACCACAACGTAAGGGGACATGCCACGAATGGGTCCAGAGACCTGCGGGAGCAGGTGGAAGACTTGGTGAGAGAAGGCTATCTCAGTGTGTACATAGACCATTCGATTTTGAGGTCAACCAAGTTGATAGCGGAAGTCATCCGGTCGGGTGCGTGGAATGCTGAGATGCAGAGAAGATGTATTAAGAAGAGCCTTACTTGTAGTGACCCTTGTAGAGTTGCAAGAAAGGCAACGGATCCCAAAAAGGTGAGTAAAACCTGTTCTGACCTAGGTTGACATTTGATTATACTTGTTTGTTATGGCTCACACAATAGTTTTGATATTTGTTTTACGGCTCGGGACTGCTCTTGTACCGCCGAGACCGATGCCTCTTTCCGGCTCGGGTCTGCTCTTGTACCGCCGAGACCGATGCCTTTTTCCGGCTCGGGTCTGCTCTTGTACCGCCGAGACCGATGTCTCTTTCCGGCTCGGGTCTGCTCTTGTACCGGCGATACCGATGTTTCTTTCCGGCTCAGGTCTGCTCTTGTACCGCCGAGACCGATGGCTCTTTCCGGCTTGGGCCTGCTCTTGTACCACCGAGATCGATGTTTGTTACAGCTCGGGGTCGGGTTACGTCCCACCGAGTCATGCTTATTGGTCTGGGGACGGGACATTCCCCCAGAGCCAAGTACCTCTTTCAGCTCGGGGTCGGATTGCGTCCCACCGAGTCATGCTTATTGGCCTGGGGACGAAACGTTCCCCCAGAGCCAAGTATCTCTCTTAGCTCGGGGTCCTCAGGGGCATACTCGATGCATAGGATCCGTGAGAAGCATAGCACAGGGAAGGATGATACCCCCGTGGCGATTGCTTACTCCAGTGTTACCGAACATAAGGAGGAACATGCCCTTAATGTGTCGAACACTCTTTTGATCCTCACCTACCCGATGTAATGGATCCGTGGGAAAGCATAGCACGGGGGGTGATGACACCCCCGTGACGATTGCTAGCTCCAGTGATGCCGGAACTAAGGAGGAATATACCCTTAGTAGTCCGGACACTCTTTTGATCCATTCATCATCCGGATCCGCGAGAGACGCAGCACGGGGATGCGTTGTGCCCCTGTGGCGTGTGCCTACTCCAGCGTGGTAAGGAGGAGCCCTCATACAATACACAGGCTCCCCAGTGAACCTTGTTGGACAATTATGACCCATAGCGTCACTATTTGTACAGATCATGGTGTGTTGTACAAATTAACTATGTGACAAAGGAGATTGCTATCTTATCATTTGTGATTAGATCACCTTAGATATATAAATGATAGGAGTCCCTATGATTAGTCCTGGATTGAGAATGATATGAGACAGTATCAGTCCACAAAGGATTAATCATTAAATATCCCTAGTCAGAGTAGTATCGAGATTGGACATCGGTAATGCGTAAAAGACTAGTATTGCACTTGTGCACGTTGTGAGGGCATAACGGGCATAGTTCTTATATTTAAGTATTGGATACTTATGCAAGTGTAGTAGGAGGTTGTGTTTCACCGATAGTACGGGAAACAGCTTCGCTCTGGATAGACCCCCTCGGAATCCCATTGGTAGTATGACTATGTGTCTATGGGAGTCCGAAATCAGGGTAGGTGTATTTGGTCTTAACCTGAGACTTGCACCGCTAATACTTACGACAATCAATATACTTTGGTTTAGGTCGTCCAGGGCTTTAACCGGTTCTGTGTACGCCATACTGGGTATATTGAGAATCGTAGAATATTGGGTGTGATGTCAAGACGGAAGTATCACTCCAGTCATAGTGGAGATGATGTCACGTAGGATACGGTATTAGTGCTCTTAAGTGCTGCGCGGCCATCGGGATATTATGACTAGGTCATGTATATCCGATTATAGAGACTAGTTACCAGACATCCGACATGTGCTTCGTACGAGGCAGACACGACTCCAGCCCCAGGACTAGCACGTGACCATCCGATACTAGATCGATATGAACTATACGATGTATACTACGCCTGATACAGATCAATATATTCCTGTAAGGATATTTCCGGAGAATTGGGTAGGCATGGCGCTTTGCTAGAAGCCAACCATGTCTTGTGAATCGGTAAAACGTAGTACTTGGTACGTACGTGTTCGGATAGTCCGATAACCGAATTTACTGCCAACATAACGGAGATCTCATGGGTCGCTTCCCAATGATACACCGATGACGTATGACTCGCACTTTAATTAATCTGGGATTATTTTGATGAGAGAGAAAATTAATCTGGGATTAATTACGGAGATATTTT
>SKCR01042722.1:0-150853 GCA_019454045.1 Zanthoxylum bungeanum
TTGAGGAAATTCCAAAGATGCAGTCCACAGATGGAGGAAAAAGAAGCAAAGGAAAAAGAAAAAGATCAGATCATTCCACCTCCACCTTTTCCTCAGCGACTTCAGAAAAACAAACTGGCAACAAGCAGTTTGCTCGTTTCTTGGAGGTATTTAAAAAGCTGCATATCAACATTCCATTTGCAGAAGCCATGGAAGAAATGCCCAGCTATGTAAAATTCATGAAAGATATTCTTTCACAAAAACGGAGATTGGGAGACTACGAAACAGTAGCATTAACGGAAGAATGCAGCGCCATTATTCAGAGGAAACTTCCCCCAAAGTTGAAAGATCCTGGCAGTTTCACAGTTCCATGCACCATTGGAGAACATTACATCGGTAAGGCTTTATGTGATTTAGGAGCAAGTGTTAACTTGATGCCTTTTTCTATTTACAGGAAACTGCAGATTGGAGAAGCAATGCCTACCTCAGTTTCATTGCAACTTGCGGACCGAACACTTGCATTTCCAAGAGGTGTTGTTGAAGATGTGCTGGTAAAAGTAGACAAACTAATTCTCCAGCAGATTTCATCATCCTTGACATGGAAGAAGACAAAGAAATACCTATCATTCTTGGTAGACCATTCCTGGCTACAGGTAAAACTGTGATTGATGTGCAAAAAGGAGAACTAACCATGAAAGTGCAGACCAGAAGTGACCTTTAATGTTTTCAAAGCTATGAAATTTCCGGCGATGAAAAAAAAGGAAAAAATAAGAAGAATTGCTTCAGAGTTGATGTTGTTGATAATATCATTCAGAATACTGAGCCAAATCCCACGGATACACTTGAAGCTTGCATCACCAACATGACTGACAGTGAGCTAGATGCTGAAATCCTGGAATGTATCAATTACCTTGACAAACCATTCCGATTCAAAGTGACACCGCCAGTTGAAAGCTTGGAACTGCCCAAGAAAGATCGAATCAAGCCTTCGATTGAAGAACCACCACAGCTGGAGCTGAAGTTACTTCCGAGCCATCTCAGGTATGCATTTCTTGGAAACACTTCTGAATTACCTGTTATTATTTCTTCTTCACTAACATTGGAACATGAAGAAAAGCTACTAAGAGTATTACGAGAACACAAAAGAGCCATTGGCTGGACTATAGCAGACATTCGAGGCATTAGTCCATCATTTTGCATGCACAAGATTCTGATGAACGATGAGTACAAACCCACAGTGGAGCATCAACGGAGACTTAATCCAATCATGAAGGAAGTCGTGAAGAAAGAAATAATCAAATGGTTGGATGCTGGCATCATTTACCCAATTTCAGATAGTAGTTGGGTGGTCCTATGCAGTGTGTACCAAAAAAGGAGGAACTACTGTGGTTACCAATGAAAAGAATGAGCTAATTCCAACAAGAACGGTGACTGGATGGAGAGTATGCATGGATTACAGGAAGCTGAACAAAGCCACGAGAAAGGACCATTTTCCGCTACCATTCATTGACCAAGATGTTAGACAGACTGGCAGGACATGAATTCTATTGCTTTCTTGAAGGATATTCAGGATACAATCAGATTGCCATCGCCCCAGAAGATCAGGAGAAAACCACATTTACATGTCTCTATGGTACTTTTGCTTTCCGCAGGATGCCATTTGGATTATGTAATGCCCCCGCCACTTTTCAGCGTTGCATGATGGCCATATTCTCAGACATGCTGGAGCAGAGTATGGAGGTTTTCATGGATGACTTTTCTGTATTTGGAGATTCTTTTGATCATTGTTTGCGAAATTTGAAACAGGTGTTACAAAGATGCGAAGATACAAACTTGGTGCTCAACTGGGAGAAATGTCATTTCATGGTACATGAAGGCATTGTTCTTGGACACTGGATCTCACAAAATGGGATTGAGGTAGACAAAGCAAAGATAGAGACAATTGAAAAACTACCTCCACCAACATCTGTCAAAGGGATTCGGAGCTTTCTCGGACATGCAGGTTTTTATAGGAGATTTATCAAAGATTTTTCCAAGATTGCAAAACCTCTTTGTAATCTTCTGGAGAAGGATGTGCCTTTCAACTTCACAAAAGAATGCCAGGAAGCTTTTGAGATCTTAAAACAGAAGCTAATTTCTGCCCCCATCATTGTAGCACCAGACTGGACCCTTCCATTTGAAGTGATGTGCGATGCTAGTGATTTTGTTGTACGTGCAGTTTTGGGACAACGCAAAACAAAGATTTTCCACACCATTTACTACTCCAGTAGAACTCTGAATGAAGCTCAACTCAACTACACAACCACTGAAAATGAGTTGCTCGCAGTTGTGTATGCTTTTGACAAATTCCGCTCCTATCTGCTGGGTCCCAAAGTGGTGGTCTACACAGATCATTCAGCAATCAAATATCTGATCACAAAGAAAGATGCCAAACCCAGATTGATCTGTTGGATACTTCTTCTGCAAGAATTCGACATGGAGATCAGAGACAGGAAAGGAACAGAGAATCAGGTGGCAGATCATCTATCGAGGCTCGAGAATAGAGAAACAGCTGACAAAGATCTGTCAATCAAAGAAACTTTTCCAGATGAACAGCTGTTTGCCATGAAACAACAAGAAGTCCCTTGGTATGCTGACTATGTCAACTACATTGTGTCAGGAAAATGGCCGTTGGAATGGACAACTCAGCAACGGAAAAAGTTCTTCAAAGAAGTCAATCACTATGTCTGGGATGAACCGACCTGTTCAAACGATGTGCTGATCAATTATTGAGGCGATGTGTTCCACAGGAGGAAATCAACAGTGTTTTGCAGCACTGTCATTCATCACCATATGGCGGACACTTCAGCGGAAATAAAACAGCAGCAAAAGTTCTTCAATCAGGTTTGTTCTGGCCCACTCTTTTTAAAGATGCTTATCTTTTTGCTTTTCAATGTGACAGGTGCCAGAGAACAGGGAATATTTCGAGGAGAAATGAAGGACCGTTGCAAAACATTCTAGAAGTGGAAATATTCGATGTCTGGGGTATTGATTTCATGGGACCCTTTGTTCCATCATTCGAAACCTGTACATCCTGGTTGCTGTAGACTACGTCTCCAAATGGGTCGAAGCAGTTGCACTACCATCCAATGATTCAAAAGTGGTGATCAAATTCCTTAAAAAGAATATTTTCACGCGATTCGGAACACCTCGTGCAATCATCAGCGATGGTGGCTCACATTTCTGCAACAGATATTTCGATGCACTCATATCCAAATACGGAGTTACTCACAAGGTTGCCACAGCTTACCATCCACAGTCAAATGGACAGGTTGAGGTTTCAAACAGGGAAATCAAAAGAATCCTAGAAAGAACCGTTGGATCAACAAGGAGGGACTGGTCAACAAAACTAGATGATGCATTATGGGCCTACAGGACAGCTTACAAGACACCCATTGGTATGTCTCCATATCGATTGGTGTTTGGGAAAGCGTGCCATCTGCCTGTTGAGCTTGATCACAAGGCGTACTGGGCACTGAAGAAGTTGAATTTTGATTCACAAGCTGCAGGAGAGAAAAGACTTCACCAACTCAACGAATTGGAGGAATTTCGCCTACAGGCTTATGAGAATGCCAAATTATACAAGGAAAAGACCAAGAAATGGCATGACCGAAAAATAGTTCACAGAAAGTTGGAACCAAGGCAGCAGGTGTTGTTGTTCAATTCGAGGTTGAAACTTTTCCCTGGAAAGTTGATATCTAGGTGGTCAGGACCATTTGTGATCACTCAGGTTTTACCTTATGGAGCTGTTGAGTTACTGGATCCCAATACCAACAACACATTCAAGGTTAACAGTCAGCGTGTCAAACACTACTGGGGAGAATCATTTGAGCGACAAAAAGAAAGTGTCACACTTTCAGATCCAGCATAAACGTTCGAGAAGTCAAGTCTAGTTGTCGACTCTAAACTTAGCGCTCGCAGGGAGGCAACCGATGCAATTTGTGTATATATTGTGATTTGGTGTGATTTTATTTTGTGTGTTTAGTTTTTGCAGATTAAGTCATTTCAAGATGGAAGAAGCTCTCGCGAATCTTCACAAGCAATTTCCTTCTCTCCCTCAAAAATCTCTGATGAAAGTCTACAAAGCTCTCTTGGAACGGATGAGGTTACTAACAATTCAAGGTGTTCCTAATGATATTCGTTGGGTAATTGAAGCACGAGTCCGATTGGCAGGTGAGTCTTCTGACTCTTTTATTTCACATCTGCCTGGTTTTGGAAGAAGCACCTATGCAAAGAAACGTAGAGCTAAGCAAATGGGTGTTTGTTATAAATGTGCACGATGGAATTGCAACACTCGTTGTCGTTCTTTAGGAATGGTCTCTGAAAATCGCGAAGACAAAATTAAATTCATTAGGGGTGGCTTGAGTAAGGAGTCTTTAGATGATATATCTTCGACTCTTGAGACGCATCCCAGTGGACATGTTCACATAGCCTTTCGCAGATTACATACACAATTTCAAAAAGAAAGACAACAGTTAAGTCTCGGGAATCTGACTCAAAAAGACCCTGTTTGCCAATTTATAAGAAAATTGGATGGGAAGCTTGTCCCTGACGCATAGACGTCAACCAAGCTGCTACTTTTCTTGTAAAATATTATATCTCTTTGTCTTTTCCTAATAATTGTAATTTGTTTTGTTGTTTTCTTTTATTTTCTCCGACAGGATCCAGATTTTTTTTGACTAATCATGATATTATTTCGCTACTAATCGTCCTCTGGAAGATACCTGTGCTATTTTTACTCACCCTTTTCAGGTACCATAAATTCAACTCGTCATTGTACTTTTGAAGGCATCCAAAGTTGAGAAAGAAATACATAAAAAAATAAAAAATGGAAGCCACTTCAAAAAGACGAGTTGAAAACATTTGTGTGTTCTGCGGTAGTAGTGTTGGTACTAAGCCACAATACATAGAAGCAGCATAGGAATTGGGTCGAGTCTTAGCTGCAAGGAATATGCACTTGATATATGGCGGAGGAAATCTTGGACTTATGGGGATCGTTTCAAAGGCTGTACAGGAAGGAGGCAGTCACGTTTTGGGAATCATCCCAAAACCCTTGGCAGAGGCAAATCTTATTGAACCATCAAACGGAGAGGAACTGATTGTGTCAGGTATGTCTGAACGATTAGTGGAAATGATTAACCGTGCTGATGCTTTTATTGCTTTGCCCGGTGGCTTGGGTACATTGGAGGAAATTTTTATTGTGTTATCTTGGGCGAACCTGAACATACACCAGAAACCAATTGGACTGCTCAACGTTGATGGATTTTATGATTTTCTTTGTGTGTTTCTTGATGATGCTCGGAGAAATGGGTTCGTGTCCAAACCTTTAAAAGAACTCCTCTTTACTGCCAGAACTGCTCCGGATCTAATAGACCAACTCATAGCCTATGAACCGCGAGTTGACCCAATCCTTTCAAAGATAAATTGGTCTGAGGACGATCGTGGTAAGAGGCGTAGGATTAATCTGGATCTTAATCTTTAATTTCCTGTAGATTTCAGATAAACAGGTACGACCTTCGTAACTCTCCTTTTACTGTTTAAGACATTGGGGACAATGTCTCATTTAGGTTTGGGGGAGGGAATTAGTTGATTAGTACCTTATTTTTAGTTTGTATGTTGTTTTTATTTTTAGTCCTAAATTTTTCGAAAAATATAAAAAAATTGAAAAATTTTCAAAAATTACAAAAATATTTTGCGTTTTTGTGTTTTGACTAAAAAGGTGAAATTGGTAAAAGATAGCCGAGTAAGGAGTTTCCACTCCTGAGACGTATCTCAAGCCTATTTTCGAAATAAGTTAATTTTTGTTCATTTCCTTTTAAATTATTTAATTTGTAAATTCTCCATAATACTGACTAAAATGGACCTTCATATGCTTAGTTGGCAGGTATTATCAATATGCATAGTAACATACGGACATGAGCTGTAATTGAAAAGTTTGTAATATTCAATGCTCTAGTTTAATTGGAGGAAGCATCTCAAAAAGCGATGGCGTAAAAAAAAAAATTATGATGAATAAAATAAAGCATCTAAGATCCGGGTTATTAAGTCTGTAAGGGTGTTTTAACACCTAGTGCCCTAAAACCAACTGGTTTGGGAGTCACTGGCCCAAAGCTCGTTACATGGATCGAAGATGCTGCAAAAATATATTTATATCTGAAGTCTGGGTAATTAAGTCCGTAGAGGTGTCTTAACACCTGGTGCCCTAAAGCCAACTGGTTTGGGAGCCACCGCCTAAAGCTCGCTACATAGACGGAAGGTATTGTATATAAATAAAAAGTCAAAATTCAGAAAAAGCAAAGAAAAATCAGAAAAATCAGAAAAATTATTCCATTGCTGCAAAAAGGTTTGAAATCTGATAGAACTTTAGGACAAAAATATTACTCTCTTATCAACTGCACTTATGACTGTTGTGGGCAAAAAATGAGTTGATTAATATTTTGTTGGCTATGTATATGGAGAATGATAAAAATAATCGGAGAATCTACTTATTCGGTAATTTAGAAAGAAACAAAACAGCTAGTGACTTGTAGTAGAAGTTTCACCTGATTAGTCACTAACTTCTTTATTCTCTTTTCTCTTGTCTTTTTGCTTTTGTGTGCATTAGTTTTAACTAACTTTTTACTTTTGTAAAAACGTTTGTGGGCATCGTTGCTGTAAGCCCTCACGAGACTACAACTCGTCCACTAGGGACACCTAGGGGTTTAAAGGCTTGTTGCATATGCTAAATGCAATCGTGATCCCTACGAAAGTGGCTTAGTTAATTTTATTTTTATGATATTTTATTCTATGTTTTGCTCGAGGATTAGCAAAATGTTAGGTTTGGGGGTGTGATGAGTGGTATTTATATCACTATTTCCCACTCATTTATCCTAATATTTTGTATAGTTTCTCGAGTCTTGTGAATATTTTGATGTGTTTTGTGTTATTTTGTAGATAAATAAAGTTTCAGGACATTCTGGAGGTGATTTGGGGCAAAAACGGACAAAAATGCGTCATCAGGGATATTTTCGTCTTTTCAGCGTCGCGACGCTGAAGCCTTGCGCGGCGCGACGCCCAGGATGCGCCGAATGTGCTAACATGCGCCGTCAGCCACGTGTAAAAATCTGATAGGTTGGACTTGCTAACGTGCGCCAGATCTTGCTAACGTGCGCGTGCCACGTGTCACCATCACAACGGTTCTGCTAACGTGCGCCGCCCTTGCTAACATGCGCCTCATGCCACGTGTCATCACCTCATTGGACCACCCAAACCGCGTGCCACGTGTCGCCTCTCTCTTGGACCGAATAATCAACGAATCAGAGCATGCCACATGTCACCATTCTATTAGACCGAATTTACACCCACTCACAAGCTGACATGTGGCAGGATTTCATTGGACCGCATCGCCAGCCAACCAGAGCATGACACGTGTCTTAATTATTGCTGCCGACAGCCGCGTGGTCAACGTACGCGTGGACTCCAGAAACTGTAGCCAGCGTCGCGACGCTAGTGCATTTTCAGCGTCGCGACGCTGGACCAAAATTTGCCTATAAAAGGAGGCCGCCATTTCAGTTTTAGTTGCACATTCTCTCTCATTTTCTTTGATGTAAAATCGGGAGTTTCTCTCTCTAATCTCTTTTAATTTAGGTTTTGTAATTAATTACATTTTGTAATAGTAATTACTTTCTGTAATAGTAATAGTAATAGTAATTATCTTGTTTTTACTGTTTCAGTTTTACTATTCAACCATGATGAGGTAACTTCTCCTTGCTAAGGTGAAAGGTAATTCTTTTTACTGTTACTATTTAGATTAATCTCCCTTAAATATAATATATTTACTATTTAAAATTTGACTTAATACGGATACCGCCATATTGGTCGGTTGGATATTAAATTTAAATTGGTTTAAACCTGACTAATCCAGGATACCGCCTTTATGGCTGGTTGATAATTAAATTTTCTTACCGCCTATATGGCAGGTTTATGGACAAATCATACCGCCTTTATGGCTGGTCGGACTTAATTTGAATTAATCAGGTTACCGCCTATATGGCTGGTTGGTAATATTATCACAAGTTTATATATTATTTTATAGGAGATATCTAAAATAGTAAATAGTAAAAGTAATTCCTTTTACCTTAGCATTTTATTTTTATTTACTTTTCAGTATTTACTTTACCGCATTTACTATTTCGCATTTTTACTTTATGGCTTTTACTTTTAAGTTTTTACTAGCCCTAGCCATGTGTCATAACTAAGTTAGTTATCTAGGGTTGTGATGAATTTCAATATCACTGGTTTATAAGAGTTAGATTATAGTTTGGGTAATATAAAGATTTATTTATTGAGTCTTAATCTTAATGCTTTTTATTAACTGACCATTAATAAAATTGATTAGGTAAACTTAAAATGAACTAGACAAAGGGATTTTAAGTTTAAGACCATAGACTCAATAGCCCACGATCTTCCTTGAGGATATATAACTCTTTTAATAGATTTCCTTACAGGATAGGAATATACTTGTCGGGCGGGGGTAGCCTTAATTGGAACTTAATCTTAATGAATCTAGGTAATTTGGTTGACATAGACATATGATTCAATTGGATTATACTAGGTATTTTTAATTGACCATCGGAAGAGGCTTTCACATAATTTAGTGTTCTAGGTTAATAAATCAATATATTACCCAACTATAGGACAACCACTTCATCTTTAAATAATATTGAAAAGATTCACAACCCTAGATAGTTTTTAATATTGAATTTTCTTAAAACTTACTTTCGAACAATTTTATTTACTTGTCTTTAAATTTAGAATCGTCGCCATTTCAAATCAATCAAACAACCTGTTAGATATTAGTAATAATTTGACCTCATAAAATTAATAGCTTAGGTATTAAGTCCTCGTGGGATCGATACTTTTTATACTACTTGAACGATACGTATGCTTGCGTTATACGTGTGTGTTTACGCCGGTCACGAATAAAGGGACACAATGAGATCTCGAGCCATGAGACCAAAGAGAACTGAGCAATCACCAGAAGAGAACTGGCATAAAGAAATTGTAAGCAGGCCAAGGGGGCGACCATAGTTTCTCATAAGCAAAAGAGCGCAAGGAAGGCCTAACCAAGGATAACATCAAGCCAATAGGATAAAGAAAACCCATCGGAATAGGAAATGCATCCATGCATTCATGCATACACGTCGCATACACACAATTTTTGTTTTGTGTTCGCAGGTTTTGAAGGAAAAAAAAAGGCTGCAAAGACAAGCAACTCCTCGGGAATGAGGATGAATAAGTCGGGAATGGCAACAAACTCAATACAGTTCGGGAATAAAACCCAGAGATCAAAGCATATCACACTCAGTAATGGTTCGGAAATGAACCACCTCACACTCAGTAACGGTTCAGAAATGAGCCATCTCACACTCATTAACGGTTCAGAAATGAACCACCTCACACTCAGTAACGGTTCAGAAATGAACCATCTCACATCAGTAACGGTTCAAAAATGAACCATCTCGCATTCAGTAACAGTTTGGAAATGAACCATCTCACATCAGTAATGATTCAGAAATGAACCACCTCTCATCAGTAACGGTTTGGAAATGAACCATCTCACATCCAGTAACGGTTCGGAAATGAACCACCTCACCTCAGTAACGGTTCAGAAATGAACCACCTCACATCAGTAACTGTTCGGAAATGAACCATCTCACATTCAAGTAATGGTTTAGGAATGAACTATCTCTCAAGTAACGGTTCGGGAATGAACCATTTTTCATCAAGTAACGGTTCGAGAATGAACCATCCATCTCTCAAGTAACGGTTCGGGAATGAACCAGGGGCCGAAGCACCTTATCACCAAATCAACTCAGTTCGAAGCATCTCGCGAAACAACAGGTAAGTCCAGCGACAGCCGACGAACCAAATAAGTAAAAATGCATTAATAACTTTGATAGGGTTGTCACTGTCATACACAGCACAAGCCCCATCAAAGTGGGGGCGACTGTAGGCACTGCATTTTTGCATAAAGTCCAATGATGAGCCTCGTATGGAGGCACTACCTGATAAGTCACGAAAGTCGCGGGAAACGAATGCCGGAAGGGAAAACTCTAAAATTAATACCTCATCGGATTTGAACTCACTAGCCAGCCTCGGGTTCACTTAGTCAATTTCTGTTTTAAACCTTAGCCTCGGCCCAAAACCCCCGCAACCCATGAAAGCCTATTTATCCATGTCATACACACCCACACTACACAAAGCCATACAACCCATCCAAGGCCCACACGCCCAAGCCCTCTCCAAAATAATAAAACCCCATGCAAAATATGTGCCAAATCCATTCAAATTACCTCCCAAATTAGCCAAGATTAAATCCCTCAAACATGGAAAGAAAATCAAGGCATAATGAAGAGGGGGCGGCCACACACACATAAAATAATAACAAGAAACCCTAGCAAGCACAACAAAAACCCTAGAATGAACAACTATAAAAAGATAACCAAACCAAACCCTAGCTCCTCTCATTTCTTCTCACACACTCATGACAATCACAAACAAAAGACAAAACCCTAAGCTCTCTCATCTCTCTCTTCTCTCACCCTGAGAGACTCACGGCAAACCACTGCTCAAACACTCTTCTTTCACGGAAAATCACCAGCCCCACACACACACAAGCAGCCAAATCAAGCCAATAAAAAAATACTCCTCAACTGACAAAGACAACAAAACCTAGGATTCACGACACACAAACCTTTCAACCAGCGCACAAACTACAAAGCCATACACGACAACACAAAACAACAAACTGCCCTCCACCGACTCACACGCACATGCCACAAAACCTTCAGCCCTCACCGACTCACACGAACAGGCCACAAACCGGCAATAAGCCAGCCATCAACAACCTTCACCAGCCAAAACCAACAAAATAGTCTCTACAACCAGAATCCACGCCTAAACACCCTTCAAACAGTCCAGAAATCAGCCCTCAGACCAGTCCAAAAAACATTGAACAAATAACCCCAAAACAGCCCCCCTCATCACCGAACAAACCAACCTTGAAATACTGAGAAACTAAAGCCAAAAAACTGAGAAAACAGAAGCCAAAAACCAACCTCTCAAAACCGAAACAAAACCCTAAAAAAAAGCAAAAAATAGAGAAAACAGCAGCCTAAAACAGTGAAGTAGTGAGCAGAAATAGTGAACCAACAAACCAGAAAAACAACGAAGCTTTGATCCTTCCAGTGACGTCCCAACGCACTCCCGAGAAGCAACTTAAAAGGTAAGACCTGAGGGCACCCTTTTACTATATTTATTTTGTTGTTCCGGACACGACATGCTTGGTTGGACGTGAAATACGTCCAACCGGGCATGCGAGGTCCTATACTAAAAATGGCCAAATCTTTTAGTTGCATCTTCTTTCTTTCATTTTGTTATTTATTTACTATATTCATTTTGCTGTTCCGGACGCGGCGTGCTTGGTTGGACGTGAAATACGTTAGCCGGGCATGCAAGGTCCTATATTAAGAAGGGCCAAATCTTTTGGTCGTATCTTCTTTCTTTTATTTTGTTATTTATCTTTCTTATCAATTTATCGTTGTTCATTTTTCCGCATTTACTTTACAGTTCATTTTTTATTTATTATTCCGCACCTGTCTTTACCATTCATTTTATTTATTATTCCGAACTTACTTTACCGTTAATTTTTATTTACTATTCCGCACTTACTTTACCGTCCATTTTTATTTATTATTCCGCACTTACTTTACCGTTCATTTTTATTTATTATTCCACACTTAATTTACCGTTCATATTTATTTATTATTACACACTTAATTTATCGTTCATTTTTGTTTTATCGGTCCGCTTTTACCTTTATTCATGTTTTGTCATATCACTTCGCATTTACTTTCATGTCTGTTTGCATTGTGTTAATAATTGTGTGTCATCCCTTGTAGTATATCGGATGGAAAGCCAGACATAAATTCCATAGTCGAATCCGAATGGACGGTAGTGCGGTATGTACTTGGGATACAACTCCATGTACCGCTCGGGAAACATACATGCATGCGTGTTTATGTTATTATTGATGCCATTTTTGTAAGCATGTTCGAACGTGTTTTCGAACTCTACACAAATGCATACATTCTGCCTCACCATGCATTCTGCCTTATTCCGTTCGAACGCGTTTCCGAACGCTACACGAACGTTTGCATTCTGCCTCACCCCGTTCGAACGCGTTGTCAAACGCAACTCAAACGCGTGCATTCTGCCTCATTCCGCTCGAATGCGTTCTCGGACGCTACACGAACGCACACACACTGGACATACTATTTCTTTATATTTTATGCATTATGCACTTAATTATCTGCATTTATTATTAACGCTTTTACTGTTATTATAATTTACATTATCGTACTTCCTCGTAGGGGTAAGCACCGGTTCCGGGTCTACACGGAACCGATTGGAATCGGACAAGAAATCCAGGTTTGGAACCGGAATCTGTTGTAATCTGTCTGGTTCCGGTTCCAAATATAAGGAATCGGTTGTAACCGGCCCGGTTCTGGTTCTAGAATAAATGGAACCGGAACCAGACCATAGAACCGGAACCGGAACCGCATTTGAGAACTGAATTGGATACTCGATTTTGATACCCGATTTTCTGTTAATATGAAAATGAAAAGAAAAAGCCGCCAACGATTTTGATACCTGATTTCAAATTTCTGCTTTCTGTTATTATAAATGACAATGTTATATAAAACTTTTAATCACATGCTTGTATGTAGTCTAATTATTTATAGTTAAATTAAAAAAAAAAAGAAAAAAAGAAAAAGCCGCCAATGAATCAGAATCCTGTGAGTTATGACTCATAAGTCATAACACATTTAGTCCACAAAACACAAATATTTTTTTTTAAAAAAGGATAAATTTTTGTTCATGTTGTTGCAGATTTTTATTCTTCACAACACTTCAAATATGTAACATTTATCATAAAATATATATAAGAAAATAATTAAAGAACTGACCTGAATGGGCAAAGCATCCACATCAGCTCTTAAAGCAACAAAAGTAGGAGAGCTAGATCCAACAGTGGCAACAACACCTGTCTTAGCCACATGCCATTGATAAGCAATACCAAGTTGGTCAAGTTCTTGCCTAATGAGCTTACTGGTCAAGTTCTGGGTTCCCAATTATCTTATCTTTGAAATCATTATATATTTTGTATGTATAAAAATCATTATATATACAAATGACAATGTTATATAAATAGGGTAATTCAGAATCGGACCGGAACCGGACCGGAATCGATTTGGAACCAAATAATAGGGTACCCTATTTAATTGGGTAGGTTCCAGTTCCACTTAGTTAGGAACATATTTTTTTCGGGTAGGTTCCGGTTCCATGTGGAACCAGAACCGAAACCGGTTTTGCTCACCCCTACTTCCTCGTTTAATATGCTTTTGGAATTATGCATTCGCTGTCATTTATATTTATGTTTATGGGTGTGCAAACTTGTGTGTTGTTTGAATTACCTTGGTTATACCTTTGTGTGAACCCGTATATTATACTGGCATAAGTAAGGGACCATTCTGAACCCAACGGTTTGAGGTCTTCCCTTGCGAGGGGTAAGTGCAACCTTAATTCATTTCCCAATTCACACTGGGTGGTGACTCATTTATTCTCCGGTTTAGTCCCTCGTGGGATACTTCGTACTCTCTACGGGCTGCGAGCCCAACATTGTCGCGGTCGCTCCTACATTATGCCTTTCAATTCAATGTTTAATTTAATCTTTATTTTATGCATGCATGTGTTTATTTAATTTGATTAAATAAAGTTAAAGCATCTTTTGCGGAAAAACCCTAATTAATAAGGTTGTATGTTAATTATGTATTTGATGCATGTTACATGGTCCGTCTTGTCAATACGGTTTATGGATATCTTTTCTATGACTACATCCGAGAACATACCAAAGCTGTGAGGATGTAGCCGATAGAATTTATTTATGCCGGATGTATATTTGATACTAGATAAATTCAAGCAAAATAGGAATCCTGAACGTGCCAAAGTTGTCAGGGTTACGTAAGTAGCTTAAGTTTATCATTGACGAGTTTAACCTTGGTACGCCTGCTTGTGAATGTGCCAAAACTGTCACAACGAGAAACGACCAGGACCGGAAACTAGGAGTCACTAGTGAGTGATTGACAATGAGTTGTCTACCTAATGAATATACGTAGGCGAGAATGTGCCAAAGCTGTGAGCTGAAATATATTCACGGGGTCCACCTTTCACTATTTGTATTTAATTTAATTGTTAAATTTTTTTATTCTGTTTGGGGATCACAGTATTGCATGATTTAGGGGGATCGCCATTTTTAGATTAAAAATCCATGATCTTGTTAATGCTTTTGATATTATATGAAACTGTTTAATTCTGCTAACCATTTTACATAATCTATATGATAGATTTGCGATGGAGGCACAATCGACTAATCCTTTTGCACGTATATTGGATACGAACAAACTGAAAGGCGCTGAAAACTTTGCCGATTGGGATATGGATTTAAGGATTGTCCTTGAATCCGAAAAGTTGGGATATGTACTTGAAGGGTCCGCTGCCCTTTGCTGTGTCTGAGGATGCAACATCTGATGAACTAGAAACTTTCCATTCTTGGAGAGACGATGATTGAAAAGTTAAATCATAAATTTTAAGTTCACTAGCATCGGAACTCAAGAGGCAGTATGTAACACCCCGCCAGAATCTGGATGCTACCGACATGAGACATGATTGACCCATCTCCATAAGCCTCTAAATTTATGAAAATCCGACATGATGTATCCTAAAATCGGACAACCTAGATCTTAGTCCAACATCAAAACTATCCTGAAATAAACATCATATACCAAACTGGACCTCAGGTCCACACCCACACATCAAAAACATCACCTAAGGGCTACGTGCCCATATCATCTATCAACACTCAATGGCTCTGCCCACCACATCATAAACAATCAAAACATTTACAAATATATATATAATATATATATATATATATATATATATATATATATATATATATATATATATATACAGACAGCGTGCTCAACACGAAAAATAAAATAATAGCAAAATTTCTTAATCTTCTTAAACTTCTAAACTTCTCCCAAGAAACTTGTGAGGGTGACTACCGCTTGGGTGATCCGGGTCTCAAGCATGACTTCCAAACCTGTCATGGTTGACCAATCTGGAAGCCAACCTGTAAAACGAGCAAACTGGTTTGGTGTGAGTTTTAAAAACTCAATAAGTAACCATGCTACTATAAATAAATAAGTCAATCATATCAACAAATTAACATAATTAATAGATTGTTACAAGTTCATATTTTATTAACTTGATATTATCCTGTATACTTAACCCATGTCAAGCTTTCATATTCACATATCTACATATGGATAATCTAATAGCTAACATCCAAAGCATACAAAACAAAGAATGAATACCATAGAGTGCATCGTTTAATATCAAATACACTTCAATCAGGTGAAACACAAAGTCATACATATATAATTTTATCACAATTATCATTAAATCAGCAACTCAAACAAGTTGTCTTCTATTCGGGTACAACTATCTTCAATACCAAAACAAACTTACTTTAACTCTTGACAAACTTTCTTCAATACCAAAAACCTTATGATAACTTAACATTCGTATCTCTTTCACAATATACGTATATACAATACAAACTTAGCACATACATTCTATAGCATCTTAGGGTCACACCGGTTTACATGTCATTCTTTCATTCCATGCACACATACACCATCCATACATATCACATGATCTATCATACATACACATATACTCAAGCATACACAACACTCAAGGGATTCAGGAACACACAATCAAGACAACACATACAAATGAGCTGACTCACACATACAATGCTCGTATGAGACTCATTGCCTATTTTAGAGTAGGTATGAGATGAATTCCATCCGAATGGATTCCTAACCAGCTGGATTACTACACCGTGAATCATCTAATCAAACATACACACAAGCTTTCACATCATATAACATAAACTCATCACACAACTTTTCATACACAAGCACATACACGACAAACAATCCAAACATCATTCAAATACTCATATACAAATATATATTTCAAACATACGAATATACACCTTATTACGAAATCAAATCTCATAACTCTCATAGTCCTTCCATCTCTTCATTTATCGATCAATCATATTCTTTACTTATCAGTGAACATTCACCATTCATATATGTATCCAATCAGTCACAAACTTCCATCCCTCCGAAAAGACTTAGCCTATACCGACACAACCTCTATACCACTACATCATATTCATTAGTCATTAATAAACTTATTCCAATAACACACATCTACACGTACAAATATAAATTTAGAAAAATGTTTCCGCAAACGCTATGGAAGGGTCTTAAACCTTCCGAACCTACCCGGATATATCCAAACACGTTCGTAATATCATAAATAACTCATAACCATCGTTAAAATCAAAACACATCATTTTATTAAAAAACCCACTTTTATCGAAAACTTACATATTCTATCGGATCGATCAAACTCGTTCCGTTTTCACTCGGATTCTACCAAATACATATATTCAATATACTAATACTCAACCAATTAAATTTATACTAATACTCTATGCTATGAAGCTACGGGATAATGTTGGGGTTTTGGGTAAAATACCCGGGTTACGCAGCGGAACGCGGAAAATCAAAATTTTCCGATTTCTTCAATTTTTATTTGGTAATTAAAATAAACATATTTATTTTAATCACTCAATACTCAAAAAAGGAAATCTTTAACCCAGAAATCATAATTTTAGTAAATTACTATAAAGGCCAAAAGCTTTCCATTTTAATCATTTTTAGTCCTAACTTGTTCAAAACAAGCTTAGATGATTTCCAATCACACCCAAAATGATTTGGACATCAAATATACATTAAAACAGAAAATCTGAAAAATTTACAGATTTTTCAGTATTTACGGAAATGCCCCTACAACTTTGCATTTTGATCATTTTAGTCCTAATTTGTCAAATACATAATTAGGTGATTCTCAATCACTACCAAAATGATTTATACATGTCATACAAGTCAAAATACAAATTGCAATTCAAGAAAAACAATTTTTCAAAATTTCCGAATAGGTCCGTCAACTTTCCAAGAATTGCACTTTAGTCCAAATTGATTCAAAACCAATCAAGATCAAGTCCAATCAACACCAAAATTTATATGCATCATATACATATCATGAATTAACACATATATAAAAAGCCCCAAATTTGGAGTGGGTTATGAACCCTAATTTTACAGTTTCCACAAATTGGCAAATTAACACCAAATTAATTAAATTCAACACTTTAATTCAATTCTTTCAACACCAAAAAAGTCTCACCACCATGAAACAACTAAAGAACAATTCTAGGTCATTTATGAGTGGCTAAGCAACTCTAGAATGTCAACTACACCATCAAATGGTTAAAAGAAAGCTTTATAAATAATTTTAAGCATTCTAAATTATCATACATGTTTCCATCTTTCATTCAAATTCCCAATCATCAAATCACATCCATAAAAGAGTAGAGAACAAAATAGGCTACACATGTTGAAGCTTAGTATGCTAGAAACGTTTCTCATGAAAGGAATAGTAAGAAAAAACTTACTAAAAATGCTTGATTTTAAAAGTCTTTCTTGCTTTTTTCCCTTTTCTCTCTTTCACTATTTGTATTTGATTTTTAGGGTTCTTGAAATTATGAAACAAAAAGAAAAACATGGCTTAAATAATTTCCTCAAAATGCCGAGAATAAAGAAAAAATTATGGCCATATATTTTTTCATTTTGTTTCAATAATTGGAAAAAGATTAAATGAATATTTGTGGTTATAAAACATTAATCAAATTAATGTTTATCACAAAATATCCAATAAAATTATGCCAAATAAAACCAATCAAAATTGGCCACTTTATCCAATTAAAGCATGCCATTTAGTTTACTTTAATTAAAGTAACCTAGATATTAAAGATTTAATTAAATTAATTATTTAACATTTAAATAATCAAATAATTAAATTCAAATATCTCAAATATATGTATTATATTTTAAATAATCAAAATACATATATTAATAATAAATGTCAAATATCACAATTCGACATTTAATAAATGGCCGATAAGATCTCAAAAGCATGTATTATTGTTTAATCGTTAACCGACTTATAAATAATCAGTATTATTTATATAAGTTGCCCTAGTTCTCTACGAGTATGTTTCATTAGTGAGACTCTAGATTCAGGTATATCCGTCACGAAATCCAATTTCGTGTCCATAATCTACCCACCCGTAAATTATGACGACCACATATAAACTCATTGAATCATACAGGTCGAGGTCATTGCATACGTATAATCCCTCAGTCACAGGTATTCGGATTATCCCAGAGATATATATAAAACGTCAAATCACTATAGGTATAATCCCGTCGACGATTCTATTAGCAATCTTTTAATAACACTCAGAACTAACTTCTATAGTGTACCACGGGCCCATGGATTTAACAGATTGCTAATTGCACATTGAATACCTATGCTCTATACACAGAACTGACAGATCTTATCTTGATACACACAAAATATCATGAAGATCAGTCCACACCCAATGAACAGGCGGAGGTATGATCTAAATAGATTGATGACGTGACTGCCATCAAAGTGTGGAGGATACCTCATACATCCGTAGTGGTATCTCAAGTCGAAGGACCATTATGCTCATTCAACCCGAGAAGATTGCTATTGATGTTGGTGTACCATCAATTAGGAAATCTTCAGTGAGTCATTCAGTGTTTATCAAATAAACACCTACATGTCTATACGAGTCTCCCGAGACTCATGGTTTATTGGGATAAACCATTAGACCAAGTCACGATATATGACATATACTGGTCTCGGCAGATTTTACTAACCTACCAATGTTAGCAAATCTTGACCAGAAACTTTATTTAAGGATATACAACTTATCGTGACGCTTCCCAAGGTCAATTACAAACTACGTTGTAACTGCGCACTACATTGTAAATCCCAGGGTCTTTGTCTAATATACACGTATCACTAAATCAGATTTAGTTTCAATCTAATCATAATTAGATATCTAATCATTCTTAGCTCGAATATGTATATAAAAGACAAGAGGTGCTACCATTAAATAAGTAATATTATGGAAAAAAAAATTGTTCGTATTCATGAATCAGACATAAATACGATCCAGATTGGCACTCCGAGGACCAACACTAACAATTTCTCCCACTTGCTCTAGTGCTAATCCACGGTATCATATACACATCTCAATGTGTATCACATACTAATGGCCCTCAAGAACTCACCTAGCACTCATGAGGTAGGCAACAACAAGTAAGCCTGCATTTAACAAATTGAGTTTATCCAACAAACCCAATCGTTTCCCTTAACCAACATCATTGATATTTTGTAGAACCTAAGTTTCATATCAATATGACTCAGATGTGATATCAATATTGTGCTATAGCTACTGAGTTGTTTATGTATTTAGGGATCAAATCCAAAATACTTTACAGACAACCGCAAGCACAATACTAATATCAAAACTTCTAATCTATAAGGTCACTATGCAACTTCATAAGTCAATACTTCATAAGTTACAACTAATTCCACTAATATAATAGAATCAACCGTGACCCTCCCACTGTATCTTTTCTGACTTTATATGACATAGACCATCTAATATCATAATTAGACTCAAAACTAATCTGACCCTAATGGTTTTTGATAATATTCTCCATGAATAAGAAACTCATTCTTAATATCTTAAAGATAACAAAGAACATGTTTCAAGACACATCATATGGTCTATAGTAACTCGTAACAATTACAATTAAATTGATATCTTTAATCGTACATAATATAGTATTCATTATGCCATTATCCTATAATGCATAAAATTGATTAGACATTCTAATCAATTTCTCTTTCGACTAAGGAATCATCCTTTACGAAAGATAAATACTATGTTCAAGAGACACACTAACTGTCAAACAGTTATACTAACTGTCATAGAGATAGTCCTACAGTGTCCTTTATTATATCATATCTAATGCACGACTAATGGGAGTATCTCACAAGTCTCTTGTTTTATATCATATATAAAACTTTATATCAAATATGTCAGAGACTACTCCCACTGCTTTCATTGAGAAAAGAAGACTTAGGTAAACCTATTTACCTTATAAACATCTCATTATTACAATAATAATGATAATATCGTTAGGATATATTATAGACATAAACGTTAATAATAATGGCAGATAATTAAGTGCATAATGTAAAAGAAATAACTAAAGAGACAAACATGTATAAAACATGATAAAAGAATCTGTCCAGTGTGTGTGCGTTCGTGTAGCGTTTGAGGACGTGTTCGAACGGAGTGAGGCATAATGCATGTGTTCGAGTAGCATTCGGGAACGCATTTGAACGGGATGAGATATGATGCATGGTGAGATAGAATGCATGCGTTCAGTAGCGTTCAGAAACACAGTCGTGACGTGATTACAAAAGTGGCATCTATAACGACATAAACACATGCATGAATGTTTCCCCAAGCGATACGTGGAGTTGTATCCCAAGTACAGACCGCACTACAATCCATTCAGATTCGGCTTCAGAATTTACGTCTGGGTTTCCATCCGATATACCACAAGAGGCAACACTCAAGCATTAACACAATGCAAGCACGGAAGTAAACATGAAGTGATGAGGCAAAACATGAGCATGCATAAGAGCAGAATGATAAAACAAGATGAATACATTAAAAAAAGACAGACAACGAAACTGAATGCGGTGAAATAAATAAAATGAAATAATGGAATGAATGTGAAGCGATAAATAAAAACGGGGCAGTAAAAGGCGTATAGTTAAATGAATAACACAAGAGAAATGTGCAATGACGAATATGATAGATAAATAAATAACAAACGACAAAAGAAAAATAATGGCAGAATAAAAGAAAGGAGATGCGACCAAGAGACTTGGCTGATCTTAGTATGGGATCTCGTAAGTCCGGTTGGACATATTTCACATCTAACCAAGCATACATTGTCCATGACTATAAGATAAATGTGGTAAAGGGTGCCTTCAGGCATTTCCCGCAAAGAGGGTGACCTTTAATCCAACGCAAGTAGGCATGAAAGTGGCAAATGACGATAGAAGAAATGAATGACGGAACGACAAAAGAAAAGTAAATAGCGGAATAAAAGAAAAGGGATGCTACCAATAGACTTGGCCGGCATCTATATAGTACCTCGTATGCCCGGTTGGACATATTTCACGTCTAACCAAGCATGCATCGTCCTGGACTACAAGATAGATGTGGTAAAGGGTGCCTTCAGGCATTTCCCACAAATGGGGTGACCTTTAATCCAACGCAAGTAGTCATGAAAGTAGCAAATAACGATAGATAAATAAATAACGGAACAACAAAGAAAAGTTAATAACGGAATAGAAGAAAAGAGATGCGACCAAGAGACTTGGCCGACATCTATATAGGGTATCGTATGCCCGATTGGACGTATTTCACGTCTAACCAAGCATGCATTGTCCAAGACTACAAGATAGATGTGGTAAATGGTGCCTTCAGGCATTTTTCCGTAAAGGGGGTGACCTTTAATCCAACGCAAGTAGTCATGAAAGTGGCAAATAACGATAAATAAATAAATAGCGGAACAACAAATGAAAAGTAAATAACAGAATGAAAGAAAAGAGATGTGACCAAGAGACTTGGACGATCTTAGTGTAGGATCTCGTATGTCCGGTTGGATATATTTCACGTCTAACCAATCATGCATCATCCAGTACTACAAGATAAATATGGTAAATGGTGCCTTCAGGCATTTCCCAAGTGGTACGTGGAGTTGTATCCCAAGTACAGACCGCACTGCCGTCTATTTAGATTCGGTTACGGAATTTATGCCTGGGTTTCCATCCGATATACCAAAAGGGGTGACCTTTAATCCAACATAAATAACCATACAATTGACAATCAATGATAAATAAATAACTAACAGAATAACGAACTGAAAGTAAATAGCAGAATAATAAGTAAAGAGAATCACAAACAGTAAATGAACATAAAAAAATAAATAACAAAAATATTAAAGAAATCAAATGTGACCAAGGGACTTTGCCGTTAGTGTGGGATCTCGCATGCCCGGTTGGACGTGGAGCATGTCGTGTCCGGGATAACAAAACGAATATTATAGAGATTACCTTCAGGTCTTACCTTTTAAGTCGTTTCTTGGAAGTGTGTTATGCCATCGCCGGAAGGATTAATGCTTCGCTGCTTTTTTGGTTCCCTGGTTCAACGCTTTTGTTCACTGTCTTGCTGTTTTGGGCTGCTATTTTCTCTATTTGGGCTGCGATTTTGGCCGTTATTTCTGGGGTATTTTCGATGGTTATTTCACTGGTTTTAGGCTACTATTTTGGTGGTTCAAGGGCTGATTTTTGGACTGTTTTCAAGGGTGTTTCGGTGGTCAAAGGGGTTGTTTTGGACTATATTTAGACCATTTTGGACTATTTTTATGGGCTGTTTTGGCTGTTGTTTGGTTCACGTTTTTTTGTTTTTTTTTGTCAGTGTTGCTTGGTTTTGACGTGGCTCGGGGCCTATGGTTTTGGACTCGATTTGGGTGTTATTTTTATCGGTGAAGGCATGGGTTTCTTATTGTGTTTGTCGGTCAGTGAATGGATTAGGTTTAAGGTTTTTTCGGTGCTAGGTGGTGCTGGTGTCGGTTTGTGGCTCGTCTTTGCTTTGTGCGTCGGTTGTTTATGGGGTTTTTGGGTTGTTTTGTGTGTGTGTAAAGAAGGGTGTGTGTGTCGTGTGAAGAAGGGACGTGGCCTGCATGTGTTTCGGCTATGAAGAGGAGAGAGTAGAGGGACGAGAGAGAGGAGGCTAGGGTTTATTTTGTGTTTTGTGATGGAGGGCTGCCGTAAGTTGAAGAGTGTTTTAGGGTTGGCCTCTTGTTGTTGTTGGTTCGGTATGAAGGGGCTGCTGATTTAGGATTTTGTTTCTTTGTTTGTGTGTGTGTCAGGTTGAGAGAAGAGAGAGCTGTGGTGTTTTTCTTTTTTTGTGTTTGTCGAGTGTGTAAGCTTATGAGAGAAACAGAGAGGAGAGAAGAGATAAGGGATAAGGAACAAGTAATTATGGTTTTTTTGTTTCTTTTTTTTTTTTTGTCTTCTGAGGAGTCCAGAGAGCTTAGGGTTTAACATGTTATGTTTTTATAGTTGTCATATAGGGTTTTTTAGTTGTGCATGTTTTGCTAGGGTTTTGTCTTGTGGCCGCCCATCTCCATCTTGGTCAAGATTTTCCTTCCAAAATTTGAGGATCCAATCTTGGCCAATTTGGAAGGGGATTAGGGTAGATTTGGCACATGTTGCATGTGATTAAATTATTTTGGATTGGGCTTGGGCGCGTGGGCCTAAAAGGCTTGCATGGGTTTTGGATGGGTGTGCATGGGCATATGGGCTTTCATGGGTTGTGAGGGTTTTGGGCCGAGGCTAATTATTTAAAATAGAGATCGACTAAGGGAACCTGAGGCTAAACAAATGAGTTTAATTTTGACAAGGTATTAATTTTTTTGAATTTTTCCTTCCGACATCCGTTTCCCGCGACTTCCGCGACTTATCAGGTAGTGCCTCTGTACGAGGCTCATCATTGGGCTTTATGCAAAAATACAGTGCCTACATATATAATACTAGAAAGAAATTTGTACGCTTCCACTGACCCTAGTATCATATGTGTATTCTCTATACTTTGATAAAATCAGACAATCTAACTGTATCAAAATTAGATAACACAAATTTTCAGAAAGCTTATCTGAGTCTACTATAGGCTTTATAAGCCAGTATATCAAACTATGATCTTAGCAGAATACAAACTCTAGGGCCATTCTAGAATGAACTTCTTCAAACAAAGAATACACACGGATCTCTCATTCAAAGAAACCATTCAGGAACGCCACTTTGCATTCTTTAGCCAAAATACATAGTTTAATATCAACATTAACCAACAGATCTTTAATTGTTCAATTAGTGAGACTTGAGAAAAGTTTTCTCAGAATCTACAATAGATCACTGAGAATAACTTTTCTCACTGTCATACTAAAAAGGTCAAACCTTTATCAAGCTCACTTTGCTTTTGCTGCACAAATAATTTGCACATTTTATGAACGATTCATAACGAAAGCTTAATCAAGTTCAAAACTTGATCGTAGTAAGCTATGAACAATCTTAGATCTATGGTTCAATGGTAATTTCTGAAATGGATATCAAATATCGCTCCCACTATAAGTTATAGAATAATTTTCTTCGATAAGAAAACATTAGAACGAATAAGTATCAAATACTTTGTAAATGATTCTAACATCCTATTGAACTTATATGGAAGATGTCTAAGGGTCTTTTCATCTTATTAATTATGTAGTTCCATTTATAGTTTATCACTCTCACATTTGACTTCAATAAGTCAGGTCTTTTCTACAATCATTAACATCTAATGTTACTTACCAAGTAATAAAACAATTTTATTACTCGGGATCAAAGAAAAGATATTCTATCAAATAGATTATAATGTTATATTAAATAAAATAAATGATAAATTTTTACTTGTACCTCCGAGGCACAAGTACTTTCAATTATATAACCATTATACAAAGAAAGATTAAAATCTCAAACTTTACAAGATTCGAATTTTCTACTTTTACATATCATATACGTAATTGTAGAAACTAATGGAACAGTAATTAAAATGATGAATTAGTGTTACTAGAGCATAACCCCAAGAGTATTGAAAACTAATTCGGTAACACTTAATATAAAACGAATCAAATCATATAAGATTCGATTTCTCCCACTAACCAATTCCATCACAATGGAATTGTAGAAGAATAATATTGAGTAAGGATCGTATTCATTCAATAACCTTAGAACTAATTGCCATAAATTCATATGTTTGATCATATCAAACATCTTTAAACAATTCAAAGACTCGCGATGAATTTTAATGATATAGTTATCAAAACTTCAAATCGAATATCTTTGAACCAGTCAAAATATTATTTTCGTGTTTCATCAGAAACATATTAAAATTTCTCGAACCATTCAAGACATTCAATATGTGTTTTTTTAGAAACACGTAACTAAGTAATGACAGTTCATTAACTAAGTTACGAAGTAAAGAAAACTATCCAAGGCAATTTTTAATTTATGAAACTACATACATCTAATGTATCAGTTTAATAAATGTGTGGTCCAATGATGATCATTGGTTAAATGCGATTCAATCACTTCATGAATACAATATTTATTAAATGGATAAGGATATGTGGTGTGATCCCATATCAGACCATCATTTACCATACAGAATAATCATCTAATGCTTATATGATAAAATCTCATAAATACAGTTCTAAGTAATTTAGTTAACCGAATATTTTTCTTAATGTTTATCTCTCTGTTAATGACACAACTAGTCGTTTTAAAATATATAATAAATGTTTATAAAGAACAAGTAACTATCCAATAGTCACAAGTTCTGCTATCAAATATGAAAATAATTATTAAAAAATATATAAAAATAACTAGACGGGAAATCTGGTATCCAACACCTATAGTTATCGTATTGTGAAAATCGATATTTCCTATACACAACTATATGCATCTCCTTGTAGGGTTTTTAAGGGGGAATATCGGTAACGCAGCGGAATCGCGGAAAATCAAAATTTTCTGATTTCAAAATTTTTTCTCGGATCAATCAAATAAACTTATTTATTTAATTATCCAATTATCAAATTCTGAAAAATTACACAAGAGATCAAATTTCTTGGTAATTACCGAATTGCCCCAAAACTTTGTAAATTGAATATTTTAGTCCAAAAGTTGTCAAATATAATTTTGGATGATTCTAAATCATTTCTAAAATATTTTTCAACACATCTAATGCATCAAAATCAGATTTCACACAAATCCCCAATTTTTGAGCAATTGCCGTGAGCACCCCAAAATTTCCAATTAATTACAATTTGGTCCCTTTTGTTCAAAACTTGCCAAGATCAAATCCAATTAACCTAAAATTTTACATGCATCATATTCATACCATAATACATCACATATATGAAAAGTCCCAAATTTAGAGAGGGTTATGAACCCTAATTTTTCAATTTCTTCAAATTGTCCAATTTCACCAAATTTATAAAATCCAACACTTTAATCCATTCAATACTTCACCAATCTAGCCTCACCACTTTGAAAAAACTCTAGAACAATTATAGGTCACCAAGGAGTGTCTTACCAACTCTAGAATGGCAACTTGATTTTCCAAAAAATAAAAGTAAAGCTTTATAACAATTTCAAGCTTACTTACATGCATCAATCTTTCATCAAACTTCACAACCAAAATAAACACAAACTATAAGAAGAGAGACAACACCAAAGCAACACAAATGATGCTAAGCATGTTAGAAATATTTTTCATGTTGAAAACTTTAAAGAAAAACTTACAAAACTCAAAGATTTCCAAGCTTTTCCTTTAGCCTTCAAGCTTTTCTCTCAACTTCTTTTATGTTTATTTGGTATCTAATGAACTTGTCTTAACCCTAAAATTGAAACAAAACAATTTATATCTCCTCCAAACAAGCCTTGGCCGAATGTGGTGAGAAAAAATAAATAAAATCTCTAGATATTTTTCTTTTGTTTTAATTAAAGCTTTATCAACTTGCATTTGCTTTTATCATTACACTTTAATGATTTCAAACAAGTCAACTATGGAAACTAAAGCATTTCCAAAAATATTACAAACTTAGGATATTTATATTTTTAATTAATTTAATTATTTAACAATTAAATAATTAAATAATTTTTTAAATATATGTATAATATTTACTTCAAATATCCAAATACATATATATTTATGATATATGTCAAATATCACAATTTGACATTTAATTAATGTGTATTTAACAAAATCTATCTTAAAGTACAAATACACAATAATTAAGAAATGACTATTAGGTCCATTTGCATGTATTTTTCATTTAACCTTTAAACGACTTATAAATAATCAGTATTATTTATAAATGTTGCCCTAGTGCTCTACGAGTATATTTCATTAGTGAGACTCTCTAGATTCAGGTATATCCGTCACAAAATCCAATTTCGTGTCCATAATTTACCCACCCGTAAATTATGGCGACCATAGATAAACTAGCTGAATCATACAGGTCGAGGTCATTGCATACATATAATCTCTCCATCACAGGTATCCGGATAATACCAGAGATATAGATTTAAACGTCAAATCTCTATAGGTATAATCCCGTCGACGTATCTCTTAGCAATCTCTAAATAACATTCGGAACTTACTTCCGAAGTATACTGTGGCCACAGATTTAACAGACTGCTAATCATATATGGACTACCTATGCTATGTACACAGAACTAACGGATCCTATCTTGATACACACAGGATATCCTGAGGATCAGTCCACACCCAATGAACAGACGGAGGTCTGATCTAAATAGATCGGTGACATGACTGCCATATAAGGGTGTAGGATGTCTCATACATCCAAAGTGGCATCTTAAGTCGAATGACCACTATGCTACTCAACCTGAGAAGATTCTTATTGACGTTGGTGTACCATCCATTAAGAATCTTCGGTGAGTCGTTCAGTGTTTATCCATTATAAACACCTACACGTCTATACGAGTCTCCCTAGACTCATGGTTCATTGGGATAAAACATCGGACCAAGTCTCGATATACGACATGTACTGGTCTCAACAGATTTGACTAACCGACCCGTGTTAGTGAATCTTGACCAGGAACTATATTTGATAATTTATATTTAGCAGTGACACTTCCCAATGTCAATTACAAACTAACTTTGTAACTGTGTACTGCATTATATATTATCGGGCCTTTGTCTAATATATACATATCACTAAACAACATTTAGTTTCAATCTAATCGTAATCAGATCGAATACGTATATAAAAACAAGAGGTGCAACCATAAATAAGTAATATTATGGAAAATGGGATGGTCGTATTCATGAATCAGACATAAATACGGTCCGGATTGGCGCTCTGAGCACCAACCCCAACACTCATTTCTTTAGCTTTATAATTTGCCTTCAACTATTCATAACCATTGCAAATAATTGATCAGCAAACTCTGTCAAACACATTACCTCTAAAGGTCACTAAAGCCAAGAAACGTCATTATTAGATAAACGAAAAACCTTAATGCCAGTCAAGAATCTCGAGACATGAACTAATTCACGTCAATTCTTACCGCACAAGAAAACATTCTCTCTAGACAATTATATCTTAAAAAAATATCTTTATAGATTACTTTGGAACAACAGTTCCCGATGGTTTTGACTAATCTAACAATATTCAAGTCTACTAACATTCTAGAACCTATTCTAGAAATACGCAACCATAAGTGAAGTCAGAAAACATATTCAAATAATATGCATGCAGTGGATAAAAAGTTTAATTATATTAACAATATAGAATAAAGGAAAACAAAAGCAGCAATTTTCATAATATTACACACTGCCTTAGTTATGGATTTTTGACCCAGCAATGTCTCCCACTAATTTACGTAATACCGTAATCCCCAACGAAAAATGGGAATTCAATAATTAAATCGAATTCCATAGTGAGAAGTGGACCCCATGAATATATTTCGACTCAGAGCTTTGGCATGATCTCGCCTACTTATATTCATTAGGTAGACAACTCATTGTCAATCACACTCACTGTGACTCCTGATTTTGGTCCTGACCGTTTCTCATTATGACAACTTTGGCACGTTCACAAGGAGGCGTATCAAGGCTTCAATTGCCAATGACAAACTCAAGCTACCGATGTAGTCCTGACATCTTTGGCACGTTCATGATTTCCACTTTCACTTGAATTTGTCTAGTATCAAATATACAACCGGCATTGATAAAATTCTATCAACTACATCCTCACTGCTTTGGCATGATCTAGGATGCAGCCATAGAAAGATATCCATAATCTGTATTGACAAGACGGACCAAGAAACATACATCCAATACATGTCACTTCATTGCCTTATTTAAGTAGAGATTTTCCGTAAAAAGATGTTGTGCATTTAATTTAATCAAATTAATTAAATACAAGCATGTTGGATAATTTTGACCCATGACATCACTATTTTGTAAAGAACATGGTGTTCTTGTACAAAATTAACTATGTGACAAAGGAAATTGCTCTTTTATCATTTGCAATTGGATTACCTGGATATATAAATGAAAAAAGTCCATATAATTAGTACCAGATTAATAAGATATGAGACAATATTAATCCACGTAAGGTTTAATCATTAAATATCCATATTCGTAGTATTATCGAGACTGTACATCGATAATGAGGAATAGGCTAGTATTACACTTGTGCGCGTTATGGAAGCTTAACGACATAGTTCTCATATATTTAGGTATTGGATACTCATGCAAGTGTGATAAGAGGTTTTGTTTGCCGATGGTACGGGAACAGCTTCGCTCTGGATAGACCCCTCAGAATCCCATTGGTAGTATGACTATGTGTCTATGAGAATCTGAATCAGGGTAGGTTTATATGGTCTTAACCTGAGACTTGCATCGCTAATACTTGTGACAATCAGTATACTTTGGTTTTGGTCATCTGGGGCTTTAACAGGTTCTATGTATGCCTCTTCTGGGTATACTGAGAATCGTAGTGTATTGGGTGTGATGTCAAGATGGAAGTATCACTTCAGTCATATGGAGATGATGATCACACATAGATACAGAACTGGTACTCTATAGTGCTATAGCCATCGGGAAAGTATGACTAGGTCATGACTTTCCGATTATAAATAGACTAGTTGATAGTGATCCGATATATGCTTCGTATGGGGCAGACACAACTCCAGCCCCAGGCCTAGCATGTGATATCCGATACTGGATCGTAATACGAAATACTATGTATACTACGCTTGATAAAGATCTTGTATTCCTTAAAAGTATATTTATGGAGAATTGGGTAGGCACGATGCTTTGCTAGAAGCTAACCATGTCTTGTAAATTGGTAATAACGTGGTACCGGGTACGCAAGTGTTTGGATAGTCCGATGATCACATTTACTGCCAACATATCCAGGGATCTCTTGGGTCACCTCCCAAAGATTCACCGATGACAATTGACTCTAACAAAATTAATCTGGGATTAATTCAGAGAGGGAGAAAATTAATCTAGGTTTAATTGTGGCAAGAATTTATCTGGGATAAAATTTGGATAGAAGAGAGAGAACGATTAATTTGGAATTAATCGATTAAATAATATATTGGATATATTAAATGAAATCAGATTTCAAAGCGGAATTAAAATTGAATTTTAATTCGGGCGAATGAATTAATTTAAAATTAATTCGTAAGCGACTTTCGTAATAATTTTGCTAAGCATTATTATTTAATTACGTCGCAACGGAAAATTCATTTATTCGGAATTAAACGAACCCGGGCCCGAGCGAAGTTGCGTGTTGGATTAGCCGACTTAAATTTGGAATTTAAAAGTGGTGGGACCCACTTCACTTACATCATTTGTTTGACTAATGATGGAAATAGTTAGGCTTGATTTTGGATTTGATTTGTTGTGTGTAAAGCTTGGATTGCTTTTAAAACACACTAACCAAATCCAACACACAACCAAACTATAAATGAACTTGTTGACTTTGGAAGTGTAATAAGGTTACTATTCACAGCAACCAAACTCTCTCATTCTCTTTCTTCTTACTATGGCTGAAACTCTCTCTACCTTGGAGGGTAAATTTTGGTCTTCAAAATTTGTAAAAACTAGCACTTTTGGAGTTGATTAAGGTGATAGCGAGACTCACCCAAGTGTTGGAAACACTAAAAGAGGGCTTGGAGCTTCCATCTTCAAATAAACTTTTGAAACTTCTCATCCAAATCAATGTAAGTATTCCGCAACTTTCTTGATTAATTCATACAATAATCATGCTCAGAGATCCCGTGGCATGTCTAGGACACTAACAATGGTATCAGAGCGAGATCTAAGCTTGATTTGGATTCTAGGTTTCATGACTTTAATTTGGGCATTTTTGCTTGGAGAATGAAAATGAAAAATTGGATGTTTGGTTATGCTTGGATGATGATGACTTGGAGTTGTGTATCATTGGATTGTGAAAAATTGATTGGATCAAAATTTCCCAAATTTGTTAGCTTGGCCGAATGGTACCCTCGATGTAGCTCATGGTGATTTTTTGAATTTTAATAATTGGATATGTTAAATGGCATGAAATGAATCTTAGATGTTGAATATTGATTTATTGGATTGAAATCAAATTGGATGTTATTTTGTTGCCATTACCGTGAGATATGAAGCATGTTGGAAAGATTGATTTTGATTAATTTGTGTTGGACATAAATTAGATGTTAAGCATGATTAATTAGATTAATTAGTGTTTTGGAAATACTATATTAATTAATTAATTGTGTTAATTACACTTGAAATGGATTAATATGTAATTTGGAATGATATATTAATTTAATTTGTTGTATTTGCGCTAATGGGCTTGGTTGGGCCAAATTTTGGTCTTGGATCATATTTGGGCCTAAAACCATATCCATAAAGTCCAAAATATGACGTTGGGCCTTTAATAATTTAATTGGGCCTAATGGGCCTAAATTGATTTTGTGGCATAGGGTGATTCCTAACTTGGGCCTTGGCATCTTGGGTTTGATCCATAATGGCCAAAGCCTATGCCTAAAGAATCAATTGAAAGCACATTGGACTTTAATTGAATAATATTGGATGCTAATTGTGCCTTCGAGACCCAATTGGATTGGATTTGGAATCCAAGTCCTTAAAGGCACTGTTGAAAGTGTAATTGTTTAATTTGGAATTAAACATGAATTAATATTGGATACAATTTTAAATGGATTTGAAATTGTAGTTTGATATAATTCAAGAATACGTACTTTGAGTATTTATTCTTAAACTAGTTGGACTCGCGCAAATCAAATCATTGTTTGAACATTGGATGGTCATTAATTCAAAGATTAATTAATTGGATTAGATTGATTGAATAACATGCTTTGTGTGAATACTTGGATGTATTGTATGAATAATGTATATCAGATGAATATTAAATGGGTGGGGGCAATTTTGGAAATTATTATAATAAATTTAGAATTTATTAAATTGGACTTGTGTGTCCAGCCTATTATCTCTTTTCTCATTGTATTTCTCTTCTCACCAATTCCCCTCAATGTAAATGAGGTTTCTATTAGTTTTATGTAATTGGGTAGAAGTAAGAATAGTGCTAGCGAGAGAGAGGAAATGAGAGATTTGTTCTCGGAACAATTTGTTATATATCCATCCGCATATCATTATTAAATTTTATCGCGCCTTATTATGCTTTTAGAATGCATGTTTAAGGGTGTATGATGAGACCTAATTAAAGATAATAAATTGGTTGCCAATTTGCGCGAAAAACCCTCATTCAATATTAAATAGTTTTCATTCCATTGAGTGGTTCTCTCTCATGATCCAAGATTGGAATTGGTTTGTTGGCCAAAGTCAATACCTTTGTCCATCACGGATGTGTTTGAACCGCGTAAGCTTTTTTCCATATCGTATGTCTTAGGCGGTTGTGACTTGTTGGCCAAAGTCAAGGTCACTTCTAGTTCATCGACTTCGATTACGAAGCTTTCCCACTGTCAATGGGTCACGCTTAATTGGAATCATTAAGTTTGTTGAGCCAAAGCCAAGGCTTAGTTGATTCAGAGGAAACAGGTTAGGAAATATATTGGATATATTTACATATATTGGATATATATTTCGGACTTGGAGGTCCACCTACTGGATCTAGGAATTGGATGAGATCCAATTGATCTTAGAGATCTACCTAGTTAAGTTTTATACAGCTTGTTGGCCAAAGTCAAGGTTGTGCGTTATTTAATGGGATCCTAGCCCACTAGGAAACTAGGTTTCCCGAGTACTCCACAGAGGGTTAGAGGCTCGCCGAAAAATAATGGGAGGTTAGTATTAAATTTGCAATATTCGTTTAATATTGGCTAATACAAGCTCTTTATTTTTCGTCATTAAATTTATATATATTAGTTGGACTAATATTCAATTGTTGTTTTAATTAAACAATTGGATTGTATTCAAACTGCTTCATTTGTAGTTGGTTATATAGTTAGACTATAGTAATCAATACATTTGAATTTAACCAATCATTTATAGTTGGTTATATAGTTAGACTATAGTAATCATTACATTTGATTGTACCTGAAATCGTTGATTGGATAGTTGGACTATAGCAATCAAGATGACCTGAAAGATTAGCGTCAAATGACATAATCCTGGGTGAAAATGTCTTTAACGGCTTTAATTTTCCAGATTGGGAAAAGAATCTCAGGATAGTCCTGGGAGCTGAGAGGTTACTCTATTTGATAGAGAAACCTCTCGAGCCTAAGCCCAAAGTTGAGAAAATAGTAGATCATGAGCTTTGGAAGACTCATAACTTTAGTGCTCAATCTGTCATGCTAGCTGCGATGACTCCTTAATTTCGTCATCAGAACTAAGGATTAGATCCTTATACCATGATATTGAAATTAAAGGATCTTTATAAATCTAACCTTAGATCTTAGAAGTACGAATTGCAAAAGAAGCTCTTTCACTCGCACCTGTCAGAGGGTACATCTGTCGAGCACTAGGTGTCACTGATGATTGCTGACATCGAACAGCTAGGTTAGCTGGGCATTACCTATGAAGCCGATACTTCTATAGATTTGATCTTACAGTCTCTGCACAACTTCTGGGGCGGGTTCGTCATGAACTTCAACATGATGAACCAAGAGAAAACTCTTGGAGAGTTAATGGCTATACTCAAGGAGGAAGAGCCAGAGCTTCTAAAAAGGCAAGAAGCGCAATGCATATTTTACTTCGACATCCCAGAAGGCCAAGGCTTGGCCGAAGGCTTCTGGGGGTGTGAAGAAAAAGGGCAAGGCTAAATCGTCACAGTCTTCTGGGAAGACAAAGGACATATCCCAAGATGTCTGCCTAATCACTGGAAGCGTGACTGTCGTATGGATAAGGCAGACATGAAGTAAGTGAAGGCGGGGCAAGGCTCCAGCTTCAGGTATATTTGTTATAAATATGTCCACTACTGGTTTTAAAAATGGATTTTTGATACTGGAGGTGGTACATAAATATATGTGCCGATATGCAGAATCTGCTGATTAGCAGGAGACTGGCTTCAGATGAGATTGTCCTACGAGTCGGAAACGGGACGAGAGTCGCTATTTTGGCCGTAGAAACCTGAGTTTTGGAACTGCCCTTAGGGCATGTACTTAAATTAGAAAACTGTTATAATGTACCTAGTTTGACTAAAAACATTATCTCTATATCTAGTACAACCCGTTGCGTGTATACCTTTATATTCCAGAACACTGGGTGTTTTGTTTATAAAGATGATATTGAGATATACACATTAGATGTGAATAAGCGTCTTTATATTTTGAATATAAGTGAATCTCAAACATATAACATGACAAATAAAAGGCTCAAACTGAGTAAATCAGATGAGACTTATTTGTGGCATTGTTGTTTGGGACACATTAACAAGACTTGTATATCCACACTTTCGAAGAGTGGATACTAGGACGGATTTGATCCTAATTCAAATGATGTATGTGAATCTTGTTTATTAGGCAAAGTGCCTAAAACACATTTTAATAGTAAAGGTGCAAGTGCCACCGATCTGTTAGCCCTCGTTCAAAGTGACGTAAGTGGGCCCATGTCTAGCTAGGCTAGAAGTGGATATGAATACTTCGTAACCTTTACGGATGTGGCATCGCGTTACGGTTATGTGTATCTTATGAAACACAAGTCGGAAACCTTTGAGTAATTCAAAGAGTTTCGACACGAAGTATAAAAACAGACTGGCAAAGTATTAATACATTGCGGTAGGACCGTGGTGAAGAATACTTAAGTAATAAGTTTCAAGATTACTTGAAAGAGTATGGTATTCTTTCACAGTGGACTCCTCCCGGAACACCTCAGTTCGACGCTGTGACCGAACGGAGAAACCGAACTTAGTTGGACATGGTAAGGTTAATAATGAGTCGCTCTGAGCTACCAATTTCCTTCTGAGGATACGCATTAAACAGTGCAATACTTATTTTGAATAAGGTTCAATGAAAATCTGTTAGACAGACTTCATATTAGATATGAACATGAAAGAAATCGGGTTTCTCATTCCTGAAGATTTCAAAATGTTGGGCATACTCTAAACGTTTGGATGATACCAAACTAGAACCCAAATCAGATAAGTGCCTATTTGTAGGTTATCCTAGGGAAACCAAAGTATAGTACTTATACAACCCAAAAGAGAACAAGATATTTGTTGCTCTCCATGCGGTTTTCCTAAAGGAATCCTAAATGCAGTGGTAAGTGGGAGGAAAGTAGAACTCGATGAAAATCAGAGTGATACTATTCCAGACACCGATCCCTTACGGAACATGAACAGTTCATCAGAGATGAAATTGTACCACAATCCTCGAATACACAAGAACCGTGTATGTCGGAGAGAGTCAGAAAATAACCTGGTAGGTATGGGTTTCTGATCTCACCTCATGTAGATATTAATCTTATTGAGAAAGATGGACCGACTACGTATGAGGAAGTGATACAAGGTATCGACTCCTTTTATGGCAAAGTGCCATGAAGTCCGAAATGGATTCCATGTATACGAACCATGTTTGGATACTAGTTGATGCATCAGAAGGCGTTAAACCTATTGGTTGCAAATGGTCTTCAAAGAAGACAGACATGGATGACAACATACAAATGTACGCAGCTAGGCTTGAACAGAAAGGGTATCATCAACGACATAATGTCGATTACGATGAAACTTTTTCACCTGTTACCATGATTAAATCCATTCGGATAATGCTTGCTATTACTGCATATTTCATTTATGAAATATGACAGCTGGACTCCAAAACCGCTTTCCTTAACGGAAACCTTTTGGAGGATGTTTGTATGCAACATCCTGACGGTTTTGTCGTGCCAAAACATGCAAACAAGGCTTGCAAGTTAAATCGATCCATTTATTGATTGAAGCAATCATTGAATTCTTGGAACCATCATTTTGATGTGATCATAATGGTATATGATTTAATTCAAAACGAAGATGATTCTTGTGTATATAAGAGGGTTAGTGGGAGCACACTGACATTCATTGTCCTTATGTTGATTATGTATTGCTTCTCGGCAATAACATTCCCATACTATAATCGGTGAAAGCTTGGCTTTCATAAAATTATCCATGAAAAACCTGGGAGAAGCAGGCTTTATCCTAGGAATAAAGATCTACTGGGATAGATCTAGAAAGATGCTGACACTCTCACAGAGCTCGTATGTTATGAAAATGTACGCGACATGATGTCTCATATGCTTTGAGCATATGGAGTAACAATTAGGCCGATCCAGGTGATGGTCACTGGATTGATGTTAAGAACATCCTTTAGTATCTTAGATGAACTAAGGATGCTTTCTTAATTTATAAAGAATGAGAACTTGAGGTAACTGGGTTCACCACTGTAAGTTTCCAAACCGATAAAGACGATTGTAAGTCGCAATAAGGGTACATATTTAGTTTGAATAACGGAACAGTGAGCTGGAAATCTTCTAAGCAAGATACTGTTGCCGATTAAACAATAAAAGCGGAATATTGCTGCAGTTGAGGCAGCAAAATAAGCATTTTGGATCTATAAATTCCTAATTGGATTAGGAGTAGTTCTGTTAGCAGCTGAGCTAGGCTACAACATAGGCTAAAGAACCGCGGTCTCATCAACGATCCAAGTATGTACTTCGACTAATTCATCTGATTCGTGAGATCATACATCGTGGCGATGTGATGATCGAATAAATTGCTCCAGATGATAACCTTGCAAATCTGCTGACGAAAGCTATTTCTCAGCAGAAGTTTGAGCGACCCGTACATAGTTCAGGTGTTGGACACTTGTGTGATTGGCTATAGGCCAAGTGGGAGATTGTTGGATAATTATGACCCATAGCATCACTATTTTGTAAAGGACATGGTGTTCTTGTATAAAATTAACTATGTGACAAAGGAAATTGCTCTTTTATCATTTGTAATTGGATTACCTGGATATATAAATGATAAGAGTCCATATGATTAGTACCAGATTAATAAGATATGAGACAGTATTAATCCACGCAAGGTTTAATCATTAAATATCCCTAGTCGTAGTATTATCGAGACTGGACATCGATAATACGGAATAGGCTAGTATTACACTTGTGCGTGTTATGGAAGCTTAACGGCATAGTTCTCATATATTTGGGTATTGGATACTCATGAAAGTGTGATAGGAGGTTCTGTTTTCCGATGGTACGGGAATAGCTTCGCTCTGGATAGACCCCTCGGAATCCCATTGGTAGTATAACTATGTGTCTATGGGAATCCGAATCAGGGTAGGTGTATATGGTCTTAACCTGAGACTTGCATCGCTAATACTTGCGATAATCAGGATACTTTGGTTTTGGTCGTCCGGGGCTTTAACAGGTTCTGTGTACGCCTCTTATGGGTATACTGAGAATCGTAGTGTATTGGGTGTGTTGTCAAGATGGAAGTATCACTTCAGTCATATGGAGATGATGATCACGCATGGATACAGAACTAGTCCTCTATAGTGCTATAGCCATCGGGAAAGTATGACGAGGTCATGACTTTCCGATTATAAAGAGACTAGTTGCTAGTGATCCGATATATGCTTCATACGGGGTAGACACAACTCTAGCCCCAGGCCTAGCATGTGATATTCGATACTATATCGTAATACGCAATACTATGTATACTACACTTGATAAAGATCTTGTATTACTTAAAAGAATATTTATGGAGAATTGGGTAGGCACGGTGCTTTGCTAGAAGCCAACCATGTCTTGTAAATTGGTAAGAACGTGGTACCAGGTACGCACATGTTCGGATAGTCCGATGACCGCATTTACTGCCAACATATCCAGGGATCTCTTGGGTCGCCTCCCAAAGATTCACCGATGACAATTGACTCGAACAGAATTAATCTGGGATTAATTATGAGAGAGAGAAAATTAATATAGGATTAATTATGGCAAGAATTTATCTGGGATAAAATTCGGATAGAAGAGAGAGAACGATTAATTTGGAATTAATCGATTAAATAATATATTGGATTTATTAAATGAAATCGGATTTCAAAGCGGAATTAAAATTGAATTTTAATTCGGGAGAACGAATTAATTTAAAATTAATTCGTAAGCGACTTTCGTAATAATTTTGCTAGGCATTATTATTTAATTAAATTAGATTTAATTACGTCGCAACGGAAAATTCATTTATTCGGAATTAAACGAACCAGGGCCCGAGAGAAGTTGCATGTTGGATTAGCCGACTTAAATTTGGAATTTAAAAGTGGTGGGACCCACTTCACTTACCTCATTTGTTTGACTATTGATGGAAGTAGTTAGGCTTGATTTTGGATTTTATTTGTTGAGTGTAAAGCTTGGATTGCTTTTACAACACACTAACCAAATCCAACACACAACCAAACTATAAATTAACTTGTTGACTTTGGAAGTGTAATAAGGTTACTATTCATAGCAACCAAACTCTCTCCTTTTCTTTCTTCTTGCAATGGCCGAAACTCTCTCTCCCTTGGAGGGCAAATTTTATTCTTCAAAATTTGTAAAAGCTAGCACTTTTGGAGTTGATCAAGATGGTAGGGAGACTCACCCAAGTGTTGGAAATACTAAAAGATGGCTTGGAGCTTCCATCTTCAAAGAAATTTTTGAAACTTCTCAACCAAATCAATGTAAGTATTCCGTAACTTTCTTGATTAATTCACACAATAAAAACGCTTAGAGATCCTGTGGCATGTCTAGGACACTAACAAAACATGCATCATGGAAAGACCTAATTAAACATTGAATTTAATGTCATTTTCATATCATGTGTTGAGGTTCAGACCTGCTCTGATACCATTTTTATTGGGGTTTTGGGTAAAATACCCGGGTTACGCAGAGGAACGCGGAAAATCAAAATTTTCTGATTTCTTAAATTTTTCTAGGGTAATTAAAGTAAAAATATTTATTTTAATCACTCAATACTCAGAAAAGAAAATCTTTAACCTGGAAATCATAATTTTAGAAAATTACTATAAAGCCACAAAGCTTGTCATTTTAATCATTTTAGTCCTAACTTGTTCAAAACAAGCTTAGATGATTTCCAATCACAACCAAAATGTTTTATACTTCAAATATACATTAAAACTGAAAAATTGAAAAAATTTCAGATTTTTCAATATTTACGGAAATGCCCCTACAACTTTGCATTTTGATAATTTTAGTCCTAATTTGTCAAATACATAATTAGGTGATTCCCAATCACTACCAAAATGATTTATACATGTCATACATGTCAAATTATAAATTGCAATTCAAGAAAAACAATTTTTCAAAAATTTTCGAATAGGTCCCTCAACTTTCCAAGAATTGCACTTTAGTCCAAATTGATTCAAAACCAATCAAGATCAAGTCCAATCAACACCAAAATTTATATGCATCATACATATCATTAATTAACACATATATGAAAAGTCCCAAATTTGGAGTGGGTTATGAACCCTAATTTTATAATTTCCTCAAATTGGTAAATTAACACCAAATTAATTAAATTCAACACTTTAATTCAATTCTTTCAACACCAAATAAGTCTCACCACCATGAAACAACTCAAGAAAAATTCTAGGTAATTTATGATTGGCTAAGAAACTCTAGAATGACAACTACACCATCAAATTGTTAAAAGAAAGCTTTATAAACAATTTTAAGCATTCTAAATTATCATACATGCTTCCATCTTTCATTCAAGTTCCCAATCATAAAATCACATCAATAAAAGAGTAGAGAACAAACTAGGCTACACATGTTGAAGCTTAGTTTGCTAGAAATATTTTTCATGAAAGGAAAAATAAGAAAAACTCATTAAAAATGCTTGATTTTCAAAGTCTTTCTTTTTTTTTTTCTCATTTTCTCTCTTTCACTCTTTGTATTTGATTTTTAGGGTTCTTGAAATTATGAAACAAAAAGAAAAACATGGCTTAAATAATTTCCTCAAAATACCGAGAATAAAGAAAAAATTATGGCCATATATTTTTTCATTTTGTTTTAATAATTGGAAAAAAGATTAAATGAAATTTGTGGTTATAAATCATCAATCAAATTAATGTTTATCACAAAATATCCAATAAAATTATGCCAAATAAAACCAATCAAAATTGGCCACTTTATCCAATTAAAACATGCCATTTAGTTTACTTTAATTAAAGTAAACTAGATATTAAATATTTAATTAATTTAATTATTTAACATTTAAATAATCAAATAATTAATACAAATATATCAAATATATGTATTATACTTACATTAAAAATTCAAAATACATATATTAATAATAAATGTCAAATATCACAATTCGAAATTTAATAAATGGTCGATAATTATAAATAATCAGTGTTATTTATAAAAGTTGCCCTAGTGCTATATGAGTATGTTTCATTAATGAGACTCTCTAGATTCAGGAATATCCGTCATGAAATCCAATTTTGTGTCCATAATCTATCCGCCCGTAAATTATGACAACCACGGATAAACTCACTGAATCATACAGGTCGAGGTCATCACATACGTATAAACCCTCCGTCACGGGTATTCGGATTATCCTAGAGATATAGATAAAACGTTAAATCTCTATAGGTATAATCTCGTCGACGATTCTATTAGCAATCTTTTAATAACACTCACAACTAACTTCTACAGTGTACCACGGGCCCATGGATTTAACAGATTATTAATGCACATTGAATACCTATGCTCTGTACAAAGAACTGACGGATCCTATCTTGATATGCACATGATATCATGAGGATCAGTCCACACCCAACAAGCAGGCGGAGGTCTGATCCAAATAGATCGGTGATGTGACTGCCATCAAAGTGTGGAGGATACACCATACATCCACATTGGTATCTCAAGTCGAAAGACCACTATGCTCATTCAACCCGAGAAGATTCCTATTGACGTTGGTGTACCATCTATTAGGAAATCTTCAGTGAATCATTCAGTGTTAGTCAAATAAACACCTACATGTCTATACGAGTCTCCCGAGACTCATGGTTCATTGGGATAAACCATCGGACCAAGTCACGATATACGACATGTACTGGTTTCAGTGGATTTTACTAACCGACCCATGTTAGCAAATCTTGACCATGAACTTTATTTAAGGATATACAACTTATAGTGATGCTTCCCAATGTCAATTACAAACTACGTTGTAACTGCGCACTATATTGTAAATCCTAGGGTTTTTGTCTAATATACACGTATCACTAAATCAGATTTAGTTTCAATCTAATCATAATTAGATATATAATCGTAATTAGATTGAATATGTATATAAAAGACAAGAGATGCTACCATTAAATAAGTAATATTAAATACGATCCAGATTGGCACTTCGAGCACCAACCCTAACAGATACATCCAGTCATTTAACTATAAACTTGAAATTTGTGGATTTTTATCGGGAGGTCTTACCGAGATTTCGAGGGCATATACGAACTCCAAACGATCCCACAAACGTGCTAAATCGACGGAATTCCGATCGGAGTTACTGTTCACCGATTGGTTACTATTCACCAAATCTTCTTTCCTTGTTTCACGTGCAACTAGGAACGAAATGGAAAATCCATCACCTCCAACTTGTAATAACCTCCGAGAGCTTCGATTTGATGGGTGGCTCGGGTCGTGAAACGAAATGATGAGCAGGGATCACGAAACCCATTCACGTGTCTTTCTCTCTTCGTTTCCACCATTGTTGGCGTTTCTCCGTCATCGCCGGCCACCATCAGATGCGCGGTGGCCAGACGGATCTTTGTGGACCTTCACGCCGGCCGCAATGGCCGCCAAGCCGCCACCACAACATGGATTCACCAAAACACCAAATGGCGATGAGGGGTTGGGTGGGTATTTTGGTGAGGTTATGCCCATTTCGTAATTAGAGGAAACTATGGGCTATTTATATGAAAATTTCTGAAATTTACGTTCAGGCACCCGTGAAATTGCAAATAGATCTATGCCATGGAATTTTCTTGAAATTTAGTATCTTTGAAGCTCTTATGATGCAATTTTCGTAAAGTGTTCAACGTGAAAGTTGTTCGTCTCGGAGAAAAAAATCCGATGGTTCAAGAATCAGCTCAATCGGAGTTCATTTGAAAGTTTTATAGCCGAAATAAGAATCTTTTACGTGTAGAATGATAAAATCAGAATTCGCGTAACTGGTTCTTGAAACCACGCATTTTCCAACACGACCAAGCTTCACTTTAAAATATTCCGAACTATTTCCCAACAACTAAACACCGATTTTCGATTACTATTCCGTTCCAAATCATTATCTTTAATTTGGAAACATTCCAACTGTGTTCCGAAAAACTCGGGATATTACATCCTCCACTCCTTACCAATCGTACGTACATTACCATCTTGTCTGTATTCGGAAGTCACCTCACTTACACCTTTTCTAAAGTCACGTATTCCATACATCAATACAAATCATGCTATTTTAAAACAAAACACATCGAATCAAACATTTCATGCCTAAATCAAGCCAAACTTGTTATTTCTGTTTGGGTTGGTGCTCGGAGTGCCAATCCGGATTGTATTTATGTTCGATTCATGAATACACATAATTCTTTTTTCCATAATATTACTTAATTATGGTAGTACTTCTTACTTTTATATACATATTCGATCTAATTACTATTAGATTGAAACTAAATATGATTTAGTGATTTGTATGTATTAGACAAAGACCCGATAATATATTTTATAGTGCGCGGTTACAAAGTAGTTTGTAATTGACATTGGGAAGTGACACTACTAGAAGTATATTATCAAATAAAATTTCTGGTCAAGATTTACTAACAAGGGCCGGTTAGTAAAATCCACTGAGACTAGTACACATCGTATATCGAGACTTGGTCTGATGGTTTATGTTAATGAACCATGAGTCTGGGCAGACTCGTATAGATGTTTATGTGTTTATATTAGATAAACACTGAACGACTCACCGAAGATTTCCTAACAGATGGTACACCAACGTCAATATGAATCTTCTCAGGTAAAGTGAGCATATTGGTCATTCGACTTGAAATACCACTGTGGATGTATGAGGTATCCTCCACACTTTGATGGTAGTCACGTCACCGATCTATTTAGATCACACCTCCGCCTGTTCGTTGGGTGTGGACTGATCTTCAAGATATCTTATGTGTTTCAAGATAGGATTCGTCTGTTCTGTGTACAGAGCATAGGAATTCAATAAGGAATTAGCAATTTGTTAAATCCATGGGCACGTGGTACACTGTAGAAGTAAGTTCTAAGTGTTATTAAGAGATTTCTAATAGAATCGTCGATGAGATTATACCTATAGATATTTGACGTTATTATCTATATCGATGGGATAATCCGGATACCTGTGACAGATGGATTATACGTATGCGATGATCTCGACCTGTATGATTCAGTGAGTTTATCTGTGGTCGTCATAATTTACGGGTGGGTAGATTATGGACATGAAATTAGATTTCGTGATGGATATGCATCAATCTAGAGAGTCTCACTAATGAAACATACTCGTAGAGCACTTGGACAACTTTTATAAATAATTTTGATTATTTATAAATCGTTTAACGGTTAAACGAAAAATGCTTGCTTAAATGTTTACCCGGTTATTTTCTAATTAGTGTGTATTTAGATTAAATACTTGATTTTATTAAATACACATTAATTATTTGTCAAATAAAGTATTTGACATGTGTTCCAAATATATGTATTTTGGAATATTTAATGTAAATATGATACATGTATTTAGATATTTGTATTAAGTAATTGTCTAATTATTTAATTGCTAAATAATTAGAATTATTTAATATGTTTATCTTTATCATTATTATGCTTTTGAATGGCTAATTTTGATTGGTGCATATGTATTTTGCTTTTTTGAAAATGGTAGTCAAATTGAATTTGAATTCTTTTAAATTGGATTTAAAAAATTGAAAAATTCAATTACCATTTTATCCTTACGTTTTTCGGCCAACCCTAAGTATAAAAGGTTTTCATTTTTTATTTGCTTCAAGTTAAGTGTTAAGCCTCCAAAAATATCACAAAGAAAGGTTGAGAGAAAAAGAAAGGAAAAGAAGAAGATTTGAAGAAAACTTGAATCAAAGTAAGTTTTTTCAATTCCTTTTCAACTAGAAAAATGTTTATAGGGTTCCAAGCTTTAACATATCATATATGAATTTTTCTCTACTATTTTCAGTATGTGATATTGGTGTTGGAAGCTTAAATGAAAGATGTTAGCATGCATGTTAATAAAGAATGCTTATAAAGTGTTATTAAGCTTTCTTTTAATCATTAAATGATTTGGTTTCCATTGTAGAGTTGTTTAGCCACTCATAAATGACCTAGAATTGTTCTTAAGTTGTTTCATGGTGGTGAGGCTTGTTTGGTGTGGTAAGGATTGGATTAAAGTATTGAATTTGTTTAATTTGGTGTAAGTTGTCAATTTGTGAAAATTGTAAAATTAGGGTTCCTAACCTTTTCCAAATTTGGGGTTTTTCATATATGTATTGTAATTTGATGTATATAGCGTGTATATTAAATTTGGGATTGATTGGATTTGATCTTGACATATTTTAAACTAAAAAAAAAAACCAAATTATAAATCCTGGAAAATTAAGGAACCTCTCGGCAATTTGGGAAATTTTTTTTTTCTTGTTTGGTAGTGATTTGGAATCACCTAATTATGTATTTGACAAATTAGGACTAAAATGTTCAAAATGTAAAGTTTAGGGGCATTTTCGCAATTACTGAAAAATCTGGAAATTTTTCAGATTTTTTTTAATGTATATTTTGTGTATAAATCATTTTGGTTGTGATTGGAAATCACCTAAGCTTGTTTTGAACAACTTAGGACTAAAATGATTAAAATGGAAAGTTTTGAGGTTGTATGGTAATTTACTGAAATTATAATTTCTAGGTTAAAAATTTCTGCTTTTTGAGTATTGAGTGATTAAAATAAATAAGTTTATTTTAATTACCCAAGAAAAATTAAAGAAATGGGAAAATTTGATTTTCCCGCATTCCGCTGCGTAACCCGGGTATTTTTCCCAAAACCCCAACAATTTCAATTCTCATTCATTCATAAGAACACGCTCAAACCTTTTCAAGCTCATCCATCAACAGAAAAGAAAGTCGAACACAGATTCTATACAGTCAATCGAATACATCATCCGAAATGAGAAATATAACACATGTCCTTTACACTTAATATAATATCAAAACAGAAACTTGGTACATATTTCATACTATCTATTTCATCTACAATATAAAACAGAACTCATTCATTTCACATCATCTCATTCTATATCATATATGTAAACGATATCAACATCAAAGTTTACATTCATACATATCTCATCGCACATACAACTTTGTGCGGTTGACCACATAGCACATATAACCATCACTATACCCATAAGATCCATGTCTAAGTATAAACTTACATACGTATTCTTATGACGAACATAATCTTTTATATCAACAAATAAATCCATTGTCACGGCCAGAAGTGACAAATAATCCTACATACTCTTATGATGTTGATAGTCTGAAATCAATCAACCTCTATCATTATTCAAAATAGAAAATGTAAAACGATCTCTTCATTTCGAAAATTCATTTGAAAAACTCTTTTACTGTAAACAAAATCAGTTTCAAAATCCATTATCATAAAACAATATCGAGCATCCAACATAACTTACTGGACGAAACATAAAAGAACGCCCAATGCCCTAATCGCGCGCATAGATCGGACACTGAACGAAACGATCCTCTGTCGACAGAGGGTCGGGTCAGCCCACTGCAGTTGGGCAAACCCCTATACAAGCATCACAGAGGGTCAAAAACATAAAATCATCAAGCACCGTGATAGAAACATATCATATCATATCAAAAATAATGCCGAAGTGCATCAAATCAAAATGTAATTCTTTTGAAATCATTTTCCCCCCAAAACATAAATATGTGTAAATCAAAAATAAATCTTTGATGCAAAGTTTTCAAAATACATACCGATCGTCCACTGCTCAGTCGCGTGCATAGAACAGACAGTGTACAGACTATATAAACAGGGTAGTAGGCCAGATATTTCTGATGGTCTAGACCCCATAACGAGCGCCCCGGGGGCCAATCTAGAACGAAACATATACGAGAACCACAAAGGGTAAAAAATATAAAATCATCAAGCATAGTGTCTAAAACAGATTTTCGAGCGTCGCGGCCGAAACAAGTTTTACAGTTTAAAAACATCAAAATTATTTTTGAGTACCGAGACGGAAACATATCGATACATCTAAAAACATGAAAATGTTAACCAAGCATCGATGAGGAAACATTTTCTTTATTCTTTTATAATCAAAATCAAAACATCTGAAAACATTCATTCTTTCTTTCTTTATTCTCTCCTTTCCTTTTTCTTTTCAAAACACTTTTGTGTCAAAATATCTGTTCACATTTCAGACTATCAACATCATAGAGTTACTCGAACCTCAAAACACCTGAATTCATATTACTTACTTATATATATACCTATATAAGCCACATATTTTTAACTTAATATACCTATACATATACATATATATATTCATAGCACACAAACATATATCAATAATTTGAATCATCAATATCAATCAAAATCATAACGCTTCATACCATATACCATAAATCAAATCAAATAACAAACATCTGACCTATATGGTCTATGCGTAATAGAAAAATTACTCAGACGATCAGATACCCTGTAGCAACAATCACCGACACCCTAACATTTGCTCTGATACCATAACTGTAACACCCCGCCAGAAGCTGGATGCTACCGGTAGGAGACAGAATTGACCCATCTCCATAAGCCTATAAATTTATGAAAATCCGGCATGATGTATCTTAAAATCGGTCCACATGTATCTCAGTCCTCCAACATCAAAACTATCCTGAAATAAACATCATATACCAAAATGGGTATCAAGTCCACACCAACACATCTCAAAACATCACCTAAGGGCTCCGTGCCCATATCATCTATCAACACTCAAGGGCTCTGCCCACCACATCATAAACAATCAAACATTTACTGATATATATATATATATATATATATTATATATATATATTATATATATATATATATAGACAGCGTGCTCAGCAAACAAATAAAGCAATAACAAAATTTCTTAAACTTCTTAACTTCTCCCAGGACACTTGAGTGGGTGACTACCGCTTGGGTGATCCACGTCTCAAGCATGACTTCTAAAGCTGTCGTTGTTGACCAATCTGGAAGCCAACCTGCAAAACTAGCAAACTGGTTTGGTGTGAGTTTTAAAACTTAGTAAGTAACCATGCTACTATAAATAAATAAGTCAAACATATCAACAAATTAACAGAATTAATAGATTGTTTCAATTTCAAATTTTATTAACTTGTTATTATCCTTTATACTTGACCCATGTCAAGCTTTCATATTCACATATCTACATATGGCTAATCTAATAGCTAACATTCAAAGCATACAAAACAAAGCATGAATACCATAGAGTGCATCGTTTAATATCAAATACACTTCAATCACGTGAAACATGAAGTCATACATATATACTTTTATCACAATTATCATCAATTCGGCAACTCAAATAAGTTATCTTCTATTCGGGTACAACTATCTTCAATACCAAAACAAACTTATTTTAACTCTTGACAAACTTTCTTCAATACCAAAAACCTTTTGATAACTTAACATTCGTACCTCTTTCACAATATACGTATATACAATACAAACTTAGCACATACATTCTATAGCATCTTAGGGTCACACCGGTTTACATGTCATTCTTTCATTCTATGCACACATACAACATCCATAGATATCACATGATCTATCATACATACACATATAGTCAATTATACACAACACTCAAGGCATCCGGGAACACACAATCAAGACAACACATATAAATGAGCTGACTCACACAGACAATGCTCGTACAAGACTCATTACCAATTTTAGAATATGTATGAGATGAATTCCATCCCGAATGGATTCCTAACCAGCTAGTCTACTACACCGTAAATCATCTAATCAAACATACACACAGGCGCTCACACCATATAACATAAACTCATCGCACGACTTTTCATACACAAGCACGTACACGATAAATAATCCAAACATCATTCAAATACTCATATACAAATATATATTTCAAACATACGAATATAAACCTTATTATGAAATCAAATCTCATAACTCTTACTGTCCTCTCATCTCTTCATTTATCGATCAATCATATTCTTTACTTATCAGTGAACATTCACCATTCATATATGTATCCAATCAGTCACGAACTTCCATCCCTCAGAAATAACTTAACCTATACCAACCCAACCTCTATACCACTAGATCATATGCATTAGTCATTAACAAACTTATTCTAATAACAAACATCTATACGTACAAATATAAATTTAGAAAACAAGACTAGTTCCTTTTGTCGATCTACCATACACAAAATTATCCATGGCATATCATCACATATCAATACAAACACGTGTATCAATACTTATATATATATATATATACTTTTTCGTTTACGTATACATATACACGCCATTACACATTCATACACTTACATACATAAAAAGATGCATATAGACATTGAGATCGTCAATTACTTCACTTTATAGCATAGAAATAACAAAAAATCCATACATGTGGTGGTCGATTACATAACCATACATAGTCTCGCAGTTATTTCTCAATACCATCTCTTATCTATTTTTGTCTTAACCTAAACACTTCAATCATTTCTATATATATATATATATACATAATTCAACTTTCAAGTATTCATCGCATGGGTTACTTACCTGGCTTCACGAGCACTCCAGGTCATAGTCAAGTCTGCCAAAAAAATGGCGAAACATCGTTAGAATCCCAACTTATGAAATGCTCGACTTAGCTTTGATAAAGTTCTGGATCTATCTGGGACAGTCGAATCAAGACCAATTTAATGTTTTCAGTTTCAGTAATCTTAAAACATCAATATAAACTAACCCAAATGGTTAGTTAACTTAAATTCTGGGTTTACGTGTTATTGGAAAATCTTCCGAAAAAGTTTCCTCAAACGCTACGGAAGGGTCCTGAACCCTTCGAACCTACCCGGATTTAACCAAACACATTTTTAATATCATTAATAACTCATAACTATCGTTAAAATCAAAACACATCATTCTACGCAAAAACCCACTTTTACTGAAAACTTGTATATTCTATCGGATCGATCAAACTCATTCTCAAATTCTACCAAATACATATATTCTATATACTAATACTCAAAAAATTAATTTATATTAATACTCTATGCTATGAAGCTATTGGATACATCCAATCATTTAACTATAAACTTGAAATTTGCGGATTTTTACCGGGAGGTCTTATCGAGATTTTGAGGGCATATACAGACTTCAAACGATCCCACGAACGCGCTGGAATCAACATAATTCCGATCGAAGCTACTGTTTACCAACAGGTTACTGTTCACTGAATCTTCGTTTCTCGTTTCGCATGCAACCGTGCACGAAATGGAAAATCCGTCACCGCCAACTTGTAATACCCTCCGAGAGCTTCGATTTGGTGGGTGTGTTAGGGATATGCCCTATACCCAACTTGTGGATGGGCTATATGTACATGTATTTGTAATATTTTCATTAATTAATAAAATGGTAATCTTTATTATACATGTCTTACATAACTTATATGAATCATCAACACTGTAATAAAGCCCTTGGAGTAATAAGACGATGGCTTCCATGCCTTATGAGAATCATTACTCTTAAATGTTCCTAGTCATAGTTTTGTGAATAATCTGGGCTTTCACAAAACATAGAGACTAGCATGATGATATGATCCGCCCTTAAGTGGGGTAGCCGATCTCATAGGCTACTAGCAGAGATCTGTCCGCTTGGTGTATCACATGGATGCATGAGTTGCTCGTGTCCATCGAACTGACCGCCGAAAGTTTTCATATGGAGTGTTTATCCCTTGTGTTTGTGAGAACTTTCATGTATCGATTATATGACTAGTCCTTTGACTTGAGGTCTTTACAATCTTATGTGTGAATCAAATAACTTTGACATTCTCCTTCCCCGGTTCAAAAGATCCGGTCATAAGTGTATGATTGGGTCATTTGTTGAAACACATGAAGTTTGTAAAGATACAACAGAGAATCGCCACTCTCTCGGATAATATTTTCTTATAAGAGTAGTATTCTTGTTCGCGGGTTGATATGTGTGATCAGTGCTTGAGGCTGTGGCCACAACGGAAGAAACATGTGAGATTCTTGGGTTAAAACGATTCATGACACTATCAACATCATACCTTTGACCATATGGGTAGACACTTTCCGTACCCTAGGTCAATAGGTGGGGATACAGTGAGGCGAGAGACCGTATCATATGTAAATCGCATATAGAATGAGTATATATATATATTTCCTTCTCATTTGGGGGTCTTGGCATGTTGCTAGATGTCAACCTTGGACATTGAAATCGAAGGACCATCTGATCGGAGGATAATTTATGTTCGATTAAATTACCACGATTCATTTCATGTCCATCTTGAGGGGAACCTAAATGGTCAGACACAACAAAGTCGAAATCAATGGTTAACAGTGCACAATACTAATATAACAGCATATATGATTGCTGTATGAATTGTTCATAAATGGTTCAATGTGTTTAATTATTGAACAGATCATTTATGAGGTTCCATAGTGGCTTAGGGATTGGTGAATGACGATGGGGGCATTTTAGGAATTGGAATAAAATTTTTTTTACTATTCACGTGAATAGTAACTTTTTTTTGTTATTTGTTTTGAATTCCAATTCGGCCCAAACTCTTATTAGGGTTTTATAATCTCATTTAACCATTAAATTAAGATCCAATGACTAAGATTAAATTAGCTTTTATCCCACATCAGATTCTTAATTAATTTTGTTGTCTTTGGAGCACTATATAAACCCAAAGAATTATTCACAAAATGTTGCACCAAAACATTTCATATCTTGGGTTTATATAAGTGAACAACTCTAATGTTTAAGTGTAAGCCATTTATTTGGAGTATCCTTAAGTCTAATTGACTAGAGGAACCTCGAGTTAAAAGTTTTGAGGTATTTGCCTAGGCTAGCACCAAGGGCAAAATACCCGTGCACTCAAGGCGTAGTCTTGCCGTTGAGTTTTGGCTTCGGTGTGTGCATCATTGGAGGCCACACACTTCGGTGGCTCTTTGGAACGTTGAAGAGCTTGCTGAGTTCGAGAAAAGCTTGTAGATTTGAGGGAAGACTGAATGAGTCTTCGGTTCAAGTAAGTCTTTTTCTTTCTTTATTTTAATTAGAGTTCTTATGATAGTTATATTGTTTAGGTTTATGTTCTTTGCATGTTTTATGAGTTTTATGATTAGAATATGTAGTAAAATGCCTAGGCTTGTAGAATAATAAAAACAAATGGGTCTTGGGCAAAGAGAAAGCGGCATAATAATTTTTTTTTTCAGCTGCGCACTCGCGGCCGCTTCCCAATAGTGGTATCATAGTGCCGTTTTTGTTTTGATTAGTTCTCTCTCATTTGAACTCGAAATTGTGTGTTTAAAAGCTCGTTGGAAAGCTAACACCCTGAACTTAATTTTAGGCACAAGATTTGCATGATTTGGTTAAAATTTGAATTGTGAAATTGCATTTAAAATTCACGCGTCTGCAGAAAAACGTGAATAGTAAATTTATTTGAATAAAATAAAATGCAATATCATAATTAAATGTTAATCAAAGTTATTTAATGCCTAAAATAATTCCAACATATTAAAACTCATATGCTTGATGATTCTATGTATGATTAGAATTGGCATGATTATTTTTGGGTACAAGCATCTAGAGACTTTCTAAGAAATAGAGAGTGTATTGCTTATCCCTTAGCTAAGTAATTATTCCGTGAAGAACTTAGAGATTTATTACCTTTAAGGCTAATAAATATAAATCACTTGTTTATAATAAAAGACATTATAAAAGATACAAGTGGGGTGGGACCAAGGCGTTAATAAAACTTTCCAAACTAAAGTTAATTTAACCAAAGGTATTACTAGAGTTAGATAATGATTTGGTGTCTTTCTTCACTCACTACATTTTTATAGCCAAAAGGAAAAGCTGTGAAGTTATCTAGATAATCATTTACTCAAAGCTTACCTTAAAGCATATTTAAAGTGTTGGACTAATTTGGAGGATCTATTGTTTATTCCTGTCACCAAGGCAATAAAAGCCTAAGAGGTAAGGGTATTTAAGAGAGTTCGCTCCACCCTCCCTCTGGGGAATTTTCAATGGAGGAATCCATTTGACAGTTATTCAATTAAACTTGCTAAAATCTTCAATAATAATTTAAGTCTAAAATTTGCCTCCCATTGTAAAGTATAGACCCAAAGGGCTTAAACCGTATTGGCAGGACTATGCATTACCAAACTGACCAATACCAATTTGTCCCTAAATCGTACTGTTGACAATGATTTAACTTTTCTGAGTCATAAGATGTAGCGACCATTAGGTGTGGTCTTATAACTTAGTTGCAAATATTGGGTGTCCACAAGGACTAGCATAATCTATGGTATGTTTGATTGCCCAGCCCAATGATTAAGGAATTGTGATTTATATCATAAATTGGTTGGGAACCTACCTAATTATCATATTTTATAACGATCGGCCCTAGTCGGAGTTATGAAATGATGATAATGGGATCCTTGCCCACAAGAAATCCATCATATTGGGGTTGATGCGATTTGCTTAAAATTTTAAAACAATTGAGTGGGAGCAACTTCATAATATAAAAAGCCCATGTTATTATGAAACATTAATGAAAAACATATTCCTAATTTTAATATTTTCTCTTAACATGTGGGTTAAAATATTTCCCAAACATTCAAAAGGAAAACAGAGTATCACTTCGTTACATCCTTGATGAGCATAAGCTAAAAGGGGACAACTACATTGACTGGTCTAGAAACCTTAAAATTGTCTAATGACAAGAAAAGATTTTCTATGTTCTTGAAAGACCATTTCCCTCTGAACCCGCAGAAGATGCTAACCAAGATACATTTGATGCTTGGAAGAAACACGTCGATGATGATGAACAAGCAGTTTGCATAATGTTTGGCACTATGTCAGACGAACTTCAGAAAGCTCACAAAGATATGGATGCTCAAACCATCATCTTTCACTTGAAGGAGTTGTATGCAACTTCCGTTCATACCGTGAGATTCCAAGTGTCATGTGCCTTATTCCAAACAAGGTATAAAGAATGATCTGTTAGTGGAAATATGCTTAAGATGATTGGCCACATTGAAAAATTGGCCAACCTCGGGTTCATCATGGATCATTAGATAGGTCGCGATCTAATTCTTCAGTCCTTACCAAAAGAATTCTCTAACTTTATTATGCAGTTTCATCTGTCTGATAAAGAAGCTACTTTAGCAGAATTGCAAAATTTAATAAAGCAAACAGAGAAGGACTTGAAACCAGAGCTTAAAACCTCCGTCATGCTTACGGGTACGGACCTGAAGCCACGAGGCCCAAAGAAAAATAAGGGCAATGCCAAGGCTCCAGATCACCTAAAGCCCAATGGTAAGGTGGAGAAGAAAAAAGGGAAAGGGTAAATGTTTCTTTTGTGGAAAGAATGGTCATTGGAAGAAAGACTACATATCATTGATAGCCAAGGAAGCTAGGGAAGCCCAAGAGGCCAAGAAGCCCATTGCTTCAGGTATGTTGTATATGATTGAACTATATTCTCAAAAATCTGAACCTTCTACTTGGGTGCTTGACACCGGTTGTGGGACTCACTTGTGTAACAATGTGCAGGGCCTGATAAACAGTAGGAGACTCCGTCATGGGGAGGTTGACTTACGCATGGGTAATGAAGCAAAACTAGCTGCATTATGTGTGGGGACATATTCATTAGTTTTGCCAAATGGTTTAGTTTTAGACTTAGAAGATTGTGTTTATGTACATTCTCTAGTAAAGAACATCATTTCAATTTCTTCTTTATGTAATAAAGGCTTTTCATGACTAATAAGTTGTAATGAATGTTCTATTTATTTCAATGAAATAAAATATGGAGATAGTATTTTGAATAATGATATCTATGTCTTACAAACTAACAAAGAATGTTCAACCTCTAATATATACAACGTTAACTCGAATAATCTCAATGAATCACTTCTATGGCACAGTCGCTTAGGTCATATCAATAAAACAGGATTAACTAAGCTACATAAGGATGGGTATTTCAAAACCTTCAAATATAAACCTTATGGAACTTGTGAGTCTTGTTTACTTGGTAAAATGACCAAATTACTCTTCAAAGGTAAATGACAGCGTGCAACAGAGACATTAGAACTCATACATTCTGATGTATGCGGACCAATGTTAGTCACCGCTAGAGGTGGATTCTCTTACTTCATTACCTTTATCGATGATCATTCGCGATATGGGTATATGTACCTTATGTGGTACAAATCTGAAGCCTTTGAGAAATTCAAAGACTTCAAGGCTGAAGTAGAAAACCAGCTTAATAAAAGTATTAATCACTAAGGTATGACCGAGGTGGTGAAAACTTAAGCAGCGAATTTCAAGATTACTTGAGAGAAAATGACATTGTTTCCCAGTGGACTCCTCCGGGAACTCCACAGCATAATGGGGTCTCCGAAAGGAGAAATCGGACATTATTAGATATGGTCCGATCAATGATGCCAGACACGGATATACCTATTTATTTTGGGGTCTTGCTTTAGAAACTGCAACACTACTACTAAACCAAGTTTCTTCCAAGACTGTTAGTCAAACACCATATGAGTTATGGTCTGGGAAACGTCATAGTCTTAGTTATCTAAGAATTTGGGGATGTGACGCATATGTCAAGCTCACACAAACTAACAAATTAAATGATAGGGCAGTTAAATGTAAGTTTGTAGGATATGCCTTGAACTCAAGAGCATACGTGTTCTACGTCCCAAATGAACAAAGAACATTTGTCTCACGAAATGCTAAATTTCTAGAGAATGAATTCCATCTCAAGAAATATAGTGGGAGTAGACTTGACCTCTGTAGGCACTGCATTTTTGCATATAAGCCCGATGATGAGTCTCGTATGGAGACACTACCTCTTTAGTTGTGAAAGTCGTGGGAACGGACGTTGGAAGGGTAAAGTTGGAAATTAGCATTTTGTCAGATTTAACTCACTTGTTTCGCTTCGGGTTCGCTTGTTGGACCTCTGTTTTTAAAACACACCAAGCCCAAACTAAAATAATTAAAACATTTAAAATGCATGTCACAAATTAAATTCCTTTCCCAAATTAAAAGATTCAAATTAAATTCCATAATAACATTCTAAACTAAATAAATCCAATTAAATTAAATTAAATTACATTGACAAATTAAATTTAATCCTTTTCCTAAATTAAAAAGAACAAATCAAATCATTTCCCTTAATTAAAAGATTTCCCTTATCACATTTTAATTAAAGATATTCCCCATCAATACACAATCATTCTCCTTTTCAAATAAGGAAAGTCCTCACCCCTTTGCCTATAAAAAGAACCCCTCACCAACACATTCACCCTGGCTGACTCTCACGAAAACACCAAAAATATAAACCCTTTAACACAGCCCTCAATACACGTTAGCCCCTTCAACACAATCAACTCACACGACACCTTCATAAGCTTCACGCAGCCTTGCTTCTCCACGCCTTCACGCTCACTGCCACCTGCCAAAGCCAATTCACGCCTTCATCACCTTCACCAATTCATGCCATCAACACAGCCTCACGCCCATCACTGCCCTTCACGCCTAATCAACCTTCAACACAAAACCTGCCTCTTTGCGCCCAGCTCATAGCCCTCACGCTTGCTCCCATCACACCACCTTCCACGTTGCCAGGTGCCCCACGCCACATTGCCCTGCACCAGCCCATGTTCTGCCTTGCCAATTCACGTTACAAAGTCACGCATAAGCCTGCCACCTTGCCCACTATCCCCCTTTGCCTAATGCCACATGCCCTGAGCCGAGCAACCCTTGCCCATCACTCCAAAACTGCCAAATCAATGCCCCCGACTCACGCATCTGCCCTCACTCAACACACAGCCTCATGCACACACTCAATTAGCCCCTCCACTCACGCACTTGCACTCATCAACAAACGCCAAAACACCCACACTCATCAGCCCTCACGTTACTGCCCCTCACAAGCCTTGACGCCACTGACCAGCTTGCCCCGGAAAACACTCAGAAAACCTGCCCCAAACTGTCGTGAAAACCCTCTGAAACTGCCGCATATTTCCATCACAAACACTCCTAAAACAGTCCCCAAAAACTACACAAAACAGTCCCCAAACTACCACAAAACACCACTGAAAACCGCACAAAATAGTCACCCGAAACTGCACCGAAAAAGCCCCCAAAACAGCAACGAAACGGAGTAAAGACAGTAGCCCGAACAGCAAAACAGCGAGGAAAGACGTTGAGTTAGTGAACCAAAAGAGTTGCGGATCATTCACCCTTCCAACGGACGTGTAACACCCTTTCTTGAGACAACAAAAGAGGTTAGACCTGAGGGTACCCTTTTATTTATTATCTTTCGTTTATTTTATTTAATTTGAATATTATCGCATGAGAGTCGTTTGAGGCATGATGTGATTGTTGGATGAGCGGAATATGTGTTCCCTTTTGTGGTATATAGGATGGAAACCCGGACGTAAATTCCGTAGCCGAATCCAAATGGACGGTAGTGCGGTTTGTACTTGGGATACAACGCCACGTACCACTTAAGAGACACGTATTTCGTCTCATCCAAACTTGTGTTTGAGCATGTTGTAGTTCGTAGGTTATTTATTTATTATTAAAGCATGATTAGTTGTTAGCATGTTATTTATCTTAAGCATGATTTAGTCGATAGAAAATTATTTCTTTATGCATGATTAGGTTGTTTTCACATTAGGGATTTAATTTATATTTATGCTTAGATTCTTATTTATTTTCCGCATTAGATAATTGAGCATGTTTGTGTGATGATTGTATGTTATTGCGTGTTTGCCGTTATGACAACTTACTTTGAAGTATGCGAACTTAGATATAGGTTCTCATTGTTATTATTATACATGCGGACTTAGGCGTAGATTACCATTGAGCATGAATGTTGAATAGATTCGGTTAGTTTATTGCACAAATCATATCATCACAAGTGACATAAGTAAGGGACCATTCTGAACCCAACGGTTTGAGGTCTTCCCTTGCGAGGGGTGAGTGCGGCCTTAAATCTTTGTCCCGGTTCACACCGGGTGGCGACTCCATGTTATTTCGTACTCCCAACTAGGCCGTGAGCCTAGAACAGCATCGTCTAGTTCTGTGTCCCACAGTCTGGAGACTCCACTGTGGATAGAGAATCGGCCCTGAAATAATGTCTTGTAATGTTTGGATTTGTGCTTTAATTAACCTTGTCTACAGTGGGTTGAAGGGGTTTAGTTAAAGGCATTTTCAGCTAGAGCCTTCGTTAGCGAGAGCCTTTTTCCGCACTCCCGTAAACCCACATGTTAACCTTAGTCGAAGAACTAGTAGAAATTATTTTTTTATGTTGATGTTTTGGACCGTCGTCATTTGGATTCAGTTGGACCTTTTGTCAAAAGATGTGAACTTGTTGGGCCATTTAAATTAGGACGAGTTCGTGTCCTTTGACAGTTGGGCCAAAAGCTTCTAAAATGTCGAGGGGCCATTTTATGTTTGGGCCTCTTATCATTTGAAGTTGTTTAGCCATGTTATCGCAAAGTGTAAACCCGTTGGGCCTTTTCAACTGGGACGAGTTTGCACCGCGCAATAGTATGATTGAATACTTTAAAATGATAATGGGCCAACTAGTGTAAGAATTTTTAAATGGGCTTATATATTACATACATTGCACGTATCTCATGCATCTCACGCATACACGCATCATGTTAACCCCGTGTCTTAAAAGCCATCATAGATATCCGTTAGGTTAGAGAAGAAAAAAAAGTTTGTCAAGAGGAGTTTAGCAAACATGGATAGCGGGGAAAAGGAAATCGAGAAATAGAAAACCTTACGGCAATGATAGAAAGACCATTGGGGGGCATTCAAAAAAAAAAATAAAAAAAAATAAAAAAAAAGAATGAAAAAAAAAGAGAAAAAAAAAGAGAGAAAAAGAAAAAAAAGTCGTTGTTTAGTCCTTAATAGTTAGGCATAAGCCCGATGATGAAATCGTTTGCTTTAGGATGAAATCTTAGAAACTATAAACTCTTGATGTGCTTTTATCTGATGCTTTGAATTGTTGATCTATGTTAAACTCGTAAGCACTTCACTATAGGTTCTTAGCGGTAAAAACCTGAGTAATTGGCAATGTGACAAGTTGAAGAAATTGTAGGTCGATGAATGACCGTTTGCTTAGATGCCTATCTTGATTTGTTTATGTTATGATGTGTAGCATGGTTGAAAATGAAAGAAAAGTCTCTAAAGAAAAGAAATAAACCGCCTATAACCGATAAGCGTGAAGCTACCCATGGGCGAGTATTAGGACCACCATGAGGAGAAATGCTACCTTAAAGGGTATGTGTGTTGAAAAAAAACTGAAAAAAAAAGAGAAAAAAGAAAAAAAAGATAAAACCATACCACATTGCGCACGAAAAAGCAATTGCAGAGCATACCTGAGACGTCTAGGTTGGTTTGACCCACCGATCCCTATTTCTGAAACGAAATCATCGAGTTATCTTACCTAAGGATTAAGCTGTGAAAAAACCTTTGCACACACACACTTTGAGTCTGGCTTAGATAATTTATTCAAAGACTTGGATTTGAGTTGCATCGAGTGTTTTGAAGGTTCTATGGTTTCAATACTGGGCATTCTTTGAGGGCATTAATATGTGTAACTATTGGGACTATTTCGTAGCATGTGATATAGTATGATATGGAAGGCCCCACCAAGTGGTTCATCTTGACCAAGTGCAAATAGCGGAGAACAGAAAGATAAATCAAGACTGGGGACGGCCAGTCTACCACCCCGCGAATAAGGGAAACAACAAGATATTGAGTCATGAGACCAGAGAGATGACTGAGCAATCACCTGGATAACTGGTGGAAGACCTAACCCAACGAAATAGGAAATTTATCCATGCATGCATGCATACACGTAACATATTTTGCATTCCCTTTCTGTGTTTGTTTTGTTTTGTATTCGCAGGTCTCAAAAGAAGAAAAAGAGAAAGCGGAAAAGACAAGCCCACCAGAAACAACAACATAACATCATCAGTTTCGGGAATAAATCCCAGGGTCGAGGACCACATCGTCAGAGTTTTGGAAATCCGAGAATGAATCTCAGGGTCGAGGCCCACATCGTCAGAGTTTTGGAGTGAATACAGGAAGGAATCCCAGGGTTGAGGCCCATATCAATTTCAGTTTTGGGGATGAGTCTCAGGGTCGAGGCCCATATCAGCAGAGGTTTGGAATGAATCCGTGAATGAATCCCAAGGCCGAGGTCCACATCAGCAGAGTTTTAGAATGAATCCCAGGGTCGAGGCCCACACCGTCAGGGTTTTGGAATGAATCCGGGAATGAATCCCAGGGTTGAGGCCCACATCACCAGCAGTCTCAGGATCCCAAGGTTGAGGCCCACATCGCCAACAGTTCCCGAGAATGAATCTTAGGGCCGAGGCCCACACTGTGAAAGTTTTAAAATGAATCATATGGCGAAGCCCACATTATTATCAGCATCAGTTTTGCCGGGTATGGCACTCTGGGGGCGAGGCCCACATTATCATCAGCATCAATAGCAGGCTTACCGAGTATGGCATTCTGGAGGCGAGGCCCACATTGGTTCAGTATTAGTTCTGCGGGGTATGGCATTTTGGGGGCGAGACCCACATTTGTTCAGTATTAGTTCTGCCGGGTATGGCATTCTGGGGGCGAGGCCCACATTGGTTCAGTATCAGTTCTGCCAGGTACGACACTCTGGATATAGAGATATCAGATCAGTTCTGCCAGGTACGGTACTTTGGATATAGAAATATCAGATCAGTTTTGCCAGGTACGGCACTCTGGGGATGGAGATATTACAGTAGCACTCCGGGTATGGAGACACTGCATCGGTTTTGTCGGGTATGGCACTCTGGGAATAAAGCCAGTATAGTTCGAGAATGAACAAGCCGAGAATGGCACTCCGAGAATGGAGCACAGTTCGAGAATGAACAAGCCGAGAATGGCACTCCGAGAATGAAGCATAATTCGAGAATGAACAAGCCAAGAATGGCAATCCGAGAAATGAAGCAGAGTTCGAGAATGAACAAGTCGAGAATGACACTCCAAGAATGGAGCAAGGTTCGGGAATAAACAAGCCGAGAATGGCAATTCGAGAATGAAGTACAGTTCGGGACTGAACAAAGCAGGGAATGGCACTCCGAGAATGGAGCACAGTTCAGGAATGAACAAAAGCCGGGAATGACACTCCGAGAATGGAGCACGGTTCGGGAATGGATCACCTCACAGCACGGTTCGAGAATGGACCACCTCACAGTAACAGTTCGGGAATGGACCACCTCACAGTAACGGTTCAGGAATGGAGCATCTCATACAGTACAGTTCGGTAACGAACCATTACATCAGCATCAACATCAGTTTTGGGGATGAGTCCAGGGCCGAGACCCACATCAGTATCAGTCTGGGGGCGAGGCCCATATCAGTATCAGTTTGGGGCGAGGCCCATATCAGTCTGGGGGCGAAGCCCACATCAGTTTCGGGCGAGGCCCACATTAGTATCAGTTTGGGGCGAGGCCCATATCAGTTTGGGGCGAAGCCAACATTAGTATAAGTTTGGGGCGAGGCCCATATCAGTTTGGGGCAAGGCCCACATTAGTATCAGTTTGGGACGAGGCCCATATCAGTTTGGGGCGAGGCCCACATCAGCATCAATTTGGGGGCGAGGCCCACATTAGTATCAGTTTGGGGCGAGGCCCATATCAATTTGGGGCGAGGCCCACATCAGTTTCAGTCTGGGGGCGAGGCCCACATCATTTTCGGTCTGGGGGCGAGGCCTACATCAGTGTCAGTCTGGGGGCGAGGCCCACATCAGTATCAGTCTGGGGGCGAGGCCCATATCAGTATCAATCCGGGGCGAGGCCTACATCAGTATAAGCTTGGGGATTAGTCACAGGGCGAGGCCCACACTAGTATCAGATTGGGGCGAGGCCCACACTAGTATCAGTTTGGGGCAAGGCCCATATCATTTTGGGGCGAGGCCCACATCAGTGTCATTCTGGGGGCGAGGCCCACATCAGTACCAGTTCAGGGTCGAGGACCCACTACATCATCAGTTTGAGGGCGAGGTCCCTATTGTCAGCGGTGTTGGGTCGAGGTGCCCAGGGTCGAGGTGCCTACTACATCATCAGTTCGAGGGCGAGGTCCTTATTGTCAGCAGTGTTGGGTCGAGGTGCCCAGGGTCGAGGTGCCCCCGTTGTCGGTTGTAGTTTCGGGTCGAGGTGCCCACTACATCATCAGTTCGAGGGCGAGGTCCCTATTGTCAGCGGTGTTGGGTCGAGGTGCCCCCGTTGTCGGTTGTAGTTTCGGGTCGAGGTGCCCAGGGTCGAGGTGCCCACTACATCAACAGTTCGAGGGCGAGGCCAACTTTGTCAGTGGTATTGGGTCGAGCCGCCCAAGGTCGAGGTTCCCCCGTAGTCTGTTGCAGTTCCGGGATACGTCCCAGGGTCGAGGTCCCACTGCATCATCAGATGTAGTTCCAGGATGCGTCCCAGGGTTGAGGACCCACTACATCATCAGCTTATGGGCGAGGCCCACTTTTGTCAGCGGTATTGGGTCGAGGTGCCCAGGGTCAAAGTGCCCCCGTTGTCGGTTACAGTTTCGAGATGCGTCACAGGGTCCAGGGCCCACTGTATCATCAGCACGGTTCACATTCGGTGGTTCGGGAACAAAGCCCTGAGGTCAAGGCACCTCGGCACCATATCAAATTCAGTTCAGAGCAACAGGCAAACCAGGTGACAGCTGGCGAGCCAGGTAAGTGAAAATGCATTGCACGTACTTTGATAGGATTGTCATTGTCACACACTGCACAAGTCCCATCAAAGTGGGGGCGACTGTAGGCACTGCATTTTTGCATATAAGCCCGATGATGAGTCTCGTATGGAGACACTACCTCTTTAGTTCTGAAAGCCGCGGGAAACGGACGTTGGAAGGGTAAAGTTGGAAATTAGCATTTTGTCAGATTTAACTCGCCTGTTTCACTTCGGGTTTGCTTGTTGGACCTCTGTTTTTAAAACACTCCAAGCCCAAACTAAAATAATTAAAACATTTAAAATGCATGTCACAAATTAAATTCCTTTCCCAAATTAAAAGATTCAAATTAAATTCCATAAATAACATTCCTAAACTAAATAAATCCAATTAAATTAAATTAAATTACATTCACAAATTAAATTTAATCCTTTTCCTAAATTAAAAAGAACAAATCAAATCACTTCCCTTAATTAAAAGATTTCCCTTATCACATTTTAATTAAAGATATTCCTCATCAATACACAATCATTCTCCTTCTCAAATAAGGAAAGTCCTCACCCATTTGCCTATAAAAAGAACCCCTCACCAACACATTCACCCTGGCTGACTCTCACGAAAACACCAAAAATATAAACCCTAAACACAGCCCTCAATACACGTAAGCCCCTTCAACACAATCAACTCACACGACACCTGCATAAGCTTCACGCAGCCTTGCTTCTCCACGCCTTCACGCTCACTGCCACCTGCGAAAGCCAATTCATGCCATCATCACCTTTACCAATTCACGCCATCAACACAGCCTCACACCCATCACTGCCCTTCACGCCTAATCAACCTTCAACACAAAACCTGCCCCTTTGCGCCCAGCTCATAGCCCTCACGCTTGCTCCCATCACGCCACCTTTCACGTTGCCAGGTGCCCCACACCACATTGCCCTGCACCAGCCCACGTTCTGCCTTGCCAATTCACGCTACAAAGTCATGCATTAGCCTGCCACCTTCCCCACTTGCCCCCTTGCCTAATGCAACATGCCCTGAGCCGAGCAACCCTTGCCCATCACTCCAAAACTGCCAAATCAACGCCCCCCACTCACGCACCTGCCCTCAACACACAGCCTCACGCACACACTCAATCAGCCCCTCCACTCACGCACTTGCACTTATCAACAAACGCCAAAACACCCACACTCATCAGCCCTCACGTTACTGGCCCTCACAAGCCTTGACGCCACTGACCAGCTTGCCCCGGAAAACACTCACAAAACCTACCCCAAACTGCCGTGAAAACCCTCTGAAACTGCCGCATATTACCCTCACAAACACTCCTAAAACAGTCCCCAAAAACTACCCAAAATAGTCCCCAAACTGCCACAAAACACCACTGAAAACTGTACAAAATAGTCACCCGAAACTGTACTGAAAAAGCCCCCAAAACAGCAGTGAAATGGAGTAAAGACAGCAGCCCGAACAGCAAAATAGCGAGGAAAGACGTTGAGTTAGTGAACCAAAAGAGTTGCTGACCATTCACCATTCCAATGGACATGTAACGCCATTTCTTAAGACGACAAAAGAGGTTAGACCTGAGGGCACCCTTTTATTTATTATCTTTCGTTTATTTTATTTAATTTGAATATTATCGCATGAGAGTCGTTTGAGGCATGTTGTGATTGTTGGATGAGCTGAATATGTGTTCCCTTTTGTGGTATATAGGATGGAAACCCGTACGTAAATTCCGTAGCCGAATCCGAATGGACGGTAGTACGGTTTGTACTCGGGATACAACGCCACGTACCACTTAAGAGACACGTATTTCGTCTCATCCAAACTTGTGTTTGAGCATGTTGTAGTTCGTAGGTTATTTATTTATTATTAAAGCATGATTAGGTTGTTAGCATGTTATTTATCTTAAGCATGATTTAGTCGATAGAAAATTATTTCTTTATGCATGATTAGGTTGTTTTCACATTAGGGATTTAATTTATATTTATGCTTAGATTCTTATTTATTTTCCGCATTAGATAATTGAGCATGTTTGTATGATGATTGTATGTTATTACGTGTTTGCCGTTATGACAACTTACTTTGAAGTATGCGAACTTAGATATAGGTTCTCATTGTTATTATTCTGCATGCGAACTTAGGCGTAGATTACCCTTGAGCATGAATGTTGAATAGATTCGGTTAGTTTATTGCACAAATCATATCATCACAAGTGACATAAGTAAGGGACCATTCTGAACCCAACGGTTTGAGGTATTCCATTGCGAGGGGTGAGTGCGGCCTTAAATCTTTGTCCCGGTTCACACCGGGTGGTGACTCCATGTTATTTCGTACTCCCAACTAGGCCGTGAGCCTAGAACAGCGTCGTCAATTTCTGTGTCCCACAACCTCGATGAGGTATGAGAAGAACAAACTAATATAGAACTAAACCCCAGGCCCCTCAAAAGGGCAGCGACGGAACAACCATAAGGTTATGAACTCAGAAGGTCCGGTAGGGAAAGACATGAGCCTGAAAGATATGGTTTCCATATTGATGAGGAACATGATCAGGTCATTGATATTGACGATCCCACCAGTTATGACGAAGCAATGCGTGACATTGATTCAGTCAAGTGGCTTGAGGCCATGAAATCCGAAATAGACTCTATGTATCAGAATCAAGTCTGGGACTTGGTAGATGCACCTGAAGGGATAAAACCCATAGGCTGCAAGTGGATTTACAAGCGTAAAACTGATGCAGAAAGCAACATCCAAACCTATAAGGCTAGGTTGGTGGCGAAAGGTTATAGATAAATCCAAGGAATTGACTATGACGAAACCTTCTCACCTGTTGCAATGATAAAGTCCATTCGAATTTTACTTGCACTAGCTGCATACTTTGATTATGAGATTTGGCAGATGGATGTCAAAACAGCTTTCCTTAATGGGAACCTTGTAGAGGAAGTCTATATGACACAACCTGAGGGGTTTGCATTTAAGGATGATCATAATAAAGTATGCAAGCTTAAATGATCCATTTATGGACTCAAACAAGCCTCCAGAAGTTGGAATATACGATTTGATGAGATAATCAAAGAATTTGACTTCATCAAAAATGTAGACGAGCCTTGTGTTTATAGGAAAAGTAGTGGGAGTGCTGTTGTATTTCTTGTATTATATGTCGATGACATATTAATCATCGGGAATGATATTCCCATGATGCAAGCCACCAAGCAATGGTTATCTCAGATTTTCTCCATGAAAGATTTGGGAGAAGCAGCCTACATCCTCGGCATTAAGATCTACCGTAATGGATCTAAGAGGTTGTTAGGACTTTCTCAATCTACGTACATAGATAAAGTTTTGAAAATGTTCAAAATGGAAGATTCCAAAAGAGGTAATTTACCTACTTGTCATGGAATCAAATTATCTAAGGAGCAATATCCACATACTCCTTCAGATAGATAGCGTATGAGTAGGATCCATTATGCTTCAACAATAGGATCGATCATGTACGCCATGCTATGTACAAGACCTGATGTCTCTTATGCTCTTAGCATAACGAGTAGGTATCAGGAAAATCCTGGTGAGGAACACTGGGCAGCTGTCAAAACAATCCTCAAGTATCTGAGAAGAACTAAGGATGTGTTTTTGACATACGGAGATTGTTCTGAGATGAAAGTCATTGGTTACTGTGATGCGAGCTTTTAGACCGATATGGATGACAGCAGATCGTAAACATGATATCTGTTTACTTTAAATAGCGGTGTTGTAAGTTGGAAAAGCTCAAAACAGTCAACTACATCAGACTCCACCACTAAAGCCGAGTATATTGCAGCATCTGAGGCAGCTAAAGAAGCAGTCTGGATAAAGAAGTTCATCACGGATCTGGAAGTACTTTCGGCGATAAAGAATGGCGTCATGATGTACTGTGACAAAAATGGGCGCCATTTCTCAATCAAAGGAACCAAGGTCCCACCAGAAATCCAAGCATGTACTCAGGTGATTTCATCTCATCAGGGAGATTGTTGAGAGAAAAGAAGTTATTATAGAGAAAATACCCGTAGAATATAATCTTGCAGATTCTCTGACTAAAGGGCTGACACAACAAAAGCATGATAGGCACACCCGGGAGTATGGTGTCCAGATTCATACTAGTTGGCTATAGTGCAAGTGAGAGATTGTTAGGGATATGTCCTATACCCAACTTGTGGATGGGCTATATGTACATGAATTTGTAATATTTTCATTAATTAATAAAATGGAAATCTTTATTATACGTGTCTTACATAACTTATATTAATCATCAACATTGTAATAAAGCCCTTGGTGTAATAAAACGATGACTTCCACGCCTTATGAGAATAATTACTCTTAAATGTTCCTAGTCAGAGTTTTGTGAATAATCTGGGCGTTCACAAAACAGAGAGACTAGCATGATGATATGATCCGCCCTTAAGTGGGGTAGCCGATCTCATAGGCTACTAGCGGAGATCCGTCCGCTTGGTGTATTGAAGTGGTTTTATTGCGGATATCCGGTAACGCAGCGGAACAGTGGAAAATTAAAATTTTCCGATTTCAAAACTTTTTCTCGGATTAATAAAATAAACTTATTTATTTTATTATCCAATAATCAAATTATGAAATAAAACACTTCAAATCAAATTTATGTGAATTTACCGAATTACCCTTAAACATAACATTTTGTTTATTTTTAATCCGAAATTGTTCAAAACAATTTTGAATGATTCTAAATCATTTCTAGGATGAATTCAACATGTCCCAAATGTCAAAATACAAATTTCCACAAAAACCCTAAATTTCCTTATCATGGCCGAGAGCCTTATTGAGAGAGATAAAGTGCATTTTGCACTTCCATGGTTCAAAACACATGTAAATGAAATCCAATCAACATAAGATTTAATATGTATCATATACACATCCAAATACACCATATAAAAGAAAAGTCCCAAATTTGGAAGTGGTTTCAAAACCTAATTTTTCAATTTCTACAAATTGGACAAATTAGACCAAATTAACAAAATCCAATACTTCAATCATGTTTCCTCCATTCAAATCAAGTCTCAACACAATGAAATAACTATAGATCAAATCTAGGTCATTTAAGAGTGGGTCAACAACTTTAGATTAGCAACTTTGATTTCTAAAGAATCATAAGCAAACCTATGAAACCATTTCAAGGCCTTTAACATGCATCATTCTTTCATCCAAGTTCTCAAACAAACAAACACAAACTTCAAGAGTAGAAAGAACATCAAAGCATCACAAAATGGTATTAAGGAAGTTAGAAACAATTTCTATGTTGAAGGTTTAAAGAAAACACTTAGAAAAACTAGATTTTCCAAGCCTTTTTCTCTTTGGCCTTCAATCTTGCTCTCAACTCTTTTGTGTTATTTTTGTATGTTTTGAACTTATGAAACCCTAAAAAAATGAAACAAACAATATATACTCACAAAATTGGTCATGGCCGAAAATTGTAGGCATATATAATATCTATATATTTTTTTGTTTCACTTAAATGCTTTATCAACTAGTTTACTTTATCATTTAACCATTTAAAGCTTATTCAACAAGTCAAGTAAAGCATCTTAGGAGTCATTAAATAAAATATCATAACATTAGATATTTATATTTTTAATTAATTTAATTATTTAACAATTAAATAATTAAATAATTTTTTAAATACAAATATATTAAATATATGTATTATATTTACATTACATATCAAATACATATATATATATTTATAATATTAGTCAAATATCTCAATTTCTTAATTAATTAATGTGTATTTGAATTAATCTAACATTAAATGCAAATACACAAAAATTAAGGAAATGACTATCGGGTCCCAACATATGTATTTTGCGTTTAACCTTTAAACGACTTTATAAATAATCAATAATATTTATAATTGTTTCCCTAGTGCTCTACGAGTATATTTCATTAATGAGACTCTTTAGGTTCAGACATATCCGTCACGAAATCCAATTTCGTGTTCATAATTTATCCACCCGTAAATTATGATGATCACGGATAAACTCGCTGAATCATACAGGTCGAATTCCTGGCAAATGTATAATTCCTCCGTCACAGGTATCCGGATAAATCCCAGAGATATAGATGTAAAGGTCAAATCTCTATAGGGATTATCCAGTCGACTATTCTATTAGCAATATCAAAAAGAACATTTAGAACTAACTTCTAAATTGTACCACGGGCCCATGGTTTTTATCTGATTGCTAATCATATGGACTACCTATGCTCTGTTACACAGAACTGACGGATCCTATCTTGATACACACAGGACACCCTGAGGATCTATCCACACCCAACGACCAGGCGGAGGTCTGATCTAAATAGATCGGTGACGTGACTGCCATCTAAGAGTGGAAGATGTCTCATGCGCCCACAATGGTATCTCAAGTCAAAGAATCACAAGTGCTACTCAACCCGATAAGATTCTTATTGACGTTGGTGTACCATCCATTAAGAATCTTCGGTGAGTCCTTCAGTATTTATCCGCTATAAACACCTACACATCTATACTAGTCCCCAAGACTTATGGTTCATTGATAAACCATTGGAATCATATATTCCAGTATACGACATGTACCGGTCTCAACGGTTTACTATACTGACCAAGTAGTGTAAACCTTGACCAGAAACTGTCTGAGAATGACAACGTCATGATACTACTCAAAGTCAGTTGCGACACTTTTGCAACAGCACCATAACTAGTCATTCTAAGGTCATTATGTCTTTACCAAATTAAAATTTACGTTATATTATAGAAACTGCATATATTATTCATAATAATAATGTTTCACAGAAGTATTCATAAAGAAATACAACCGGGAATTGGAGCTCTGAGCACCAACCCCAACAAAAACTCACACTTGCTCTAGTGCCAATAACGATTGTATCTAATACCCATCGACTCCAAGTGTTTATCAAACAACTTTGGAGGTATGGCCTTGTTGGTTTCTATAATATGTTCCAAACAAAGATTAAGCATATGAAATACTATAAATGAATATATATTAACTTTGAAGTATGGCGGAATCATACTTACAATGCTATGTTGATGAAGAAGTGATGAAGAAAAACTTTGAATCTCCAAGCTCCAAGTTTCGGCCAAGGGAGGAAGAGGTGGAAGCTCCAAGCTTTGTGTATTCCAAGCTCTTTGATGGTTTCCCTATCACCTCTTTTGATCCTTCAATGTGCTAGCAAAAGGAGAAAGAAAATCAAATCTTCTTTGCCCTTCAATGGAGTTCACGGCAATGTGAAGAAATTTGAGAGAGAAAGAGTTTTGTGTAATTGATTTTGTTTTACCAAAAAACAATTTATATTTATGTCATAATATTTATTAAATAATAATAAACTTATGACACAAACCATGCAATGGCTTAGAGTGTCAAACACTCAAACTCCATGCAAAACCTTTGAGTGTAATGTACACTATCACCATGCAATGCCTTATCAATTAAATAATGCATATAATGACAGTGTCATGTGGGCCCCACACGTTTCCAAATGAAAGGGCCCACGTGCACTCACGCGTTCGGGTTCGATATTTCCGAAATACCGAGCTTACGTCGCGACGTTAATTAAACCGAATTTAAAATAAATTGCGCCTGGCGAAATTATTTTACGTCGCTAACGAATTAATTCTAAATTAACTCGTATGCCCGAATTAAAATCTAATTATAATTTCGCGTCGAAATCGAATTTCGATTATTATATCGAATATAATAATTTTATCGATTAATTCCAAATTAATCGTTCTCTCTCTAAATTAGGCACTTTATCCAAGATAAGTTTCTCCGCAATTAATCCAAGATTAATTAAGTCCGAATCAAATATCATAGGTGAATCTTCAGGAAGCGACCCAAGAGATCTCCGGATATTTTGGCAGTAAATACGGTCGTCGGATAATCCGAACACGTACGTACCTCGTACTACGTTCTTACCGATTCACAAGACAAGGTTGGCTTCTAGCAAAGCGCCATGCCTACCCAATTCTCCAGAAATATTCTTATAGGAATATAGATCTATATCAAGCGTAGTATACCGTAGTATTGCGTACATCGATCCAGTATCGGATGATCACATGTTAGGCCTGGGGCTGGAGATGTGTCTGCCCCGTACGAAACATATATCGGACATCCAGCAACCAGTCTCTTTAAATCGGACAATCCTGACCTGGTCATATTGTCCCGACGGTTGCAACCTTTTATAGAGTACTAGTTCTGTGTCCTGCGTGATCATCACCTCCATATGTCTGAAGTGATACTTCCATCTCGACATCACATCCAGTACACTACGATTCTCGATAAACCCAGAAGAGGTGTACACAGAACCGGTTAAGGTCCCCAACCACAAAACCAAAGTTTACCGATTGTCGCAAGTACTAGCGATGTAAGTCTCAGGTTAAGACCATATACACCTACCTGATGCGGCCTCCCATAGACACGCAGACATACTACCAATGGGATTCTGCGGGGTCTATCCAGAGCGAAGCTGTTTTCCGTACCATCGGTAAACACAACCTCCTATCGCACTTGCATAAGTATCCAATACTTAAATATATGAGAACTATGCCGTTGTGCCCTCACAACGTGCACAAGCGCAATACTAGTCCTATTCCGCATTATCGATTCCGATCTCGATAATACTCCGACTAGGGATATTTAATGATTAAACCTTTATGGATTGATACTGTCTCATATCATCTCAATCCGGTATTAATCATATGGACTTCGCCATTTATATATCAAAGTAAATCATATTACAAAATGGCAAAAGGCAATTTCATTATCACATAGTTAATTTTGTACAATAATACAATATCATTTACAAACAGTGACGCTATAGGACATAATGTCTAACAATCTCCCACTTGGCCTATAGCCAGTCACTCAAGCATCTAATGCCCGAACTATGTATGTGTCGTTCAAAAACCTGCTGAAGAACAGCCTTCGTCAGCGGATCTGCAATGTTGTCATCTGATGTGACCTTCTCGACCTTTACATCGCCACGATGTATAATCTCCCGAATCAGATGGTAACGTCGAAGAACATGCTTGGACTGTTGATGAGACCTTGGTTCCTTAGCTTGCGCTATAGCCCCGTTATTGTCACAATACAATGGAACGGGCTCTGCTGCTAACGGAACTACTCCTAATCCGATTAGAAACTTTCGGATCCAAACTGCCTCCTTTGCTGCTTCAGATGCAGCGATGTACTCCGCTTCTGTTGTTGAATCGGCAACAGTATCTTGCTTGGAAGATTTCCAGCTCACTGCTCCGTTATTCAAACAAAAATGTACCCGGATTGTGACCTGTAGTCATCCTTGTCGGTTTGGAAACTTGCATCGGTATACCCAGATACCGCAAGTTCTCCACCTCCATAAATTAAGAAAGCATCCTTAGTTCGTTTAAGATACTTAAGGATATTCTTAACTGCTATCCAGTGACCTTCACCTGGATCGGCCTGATAGCGACTACACATGCTCAAAGCATATGAGACATCAGGTCGTGTACATATCATGGCATACATGATCGATCCGACTGCCGAGGCGAACGGTATCCGACTCATGTTGTCCCTCTCTTCCTGAGTCTTAGGACACATGTCCTTAGACAGAGAGGTACCACGTACCATTGGAACCAATCCCCTCTTGGATTGTTCCATGTTGAATCGCTTCAACACTTTTCAATGTATGTACTCTGGGAGAGTCCAAGCAGCTTTCTAGATCTATCCCGGTAGATCTTTATTCCAAGAATAAACGCTGCTTCTCCCAGATCTTTCATGGAGAATTTAATGAAAGCCAAGCTTTCACCGACGTTAGCATGGGAATGTCATTGCCTATAAGCAATACGTCGTCGACATAAAGGACAATAAAAGTAAGTGCTCTCCCACTAACCTTCTTGTATACACAAGGGTCATCTGCGTTTTGCACGAAATCATATTCTTTTATGATCTCATCAAAACGCTGATGATTCCATGACCGTGATGCTTGCTTCAATCCATAAATGGATCGATTTAACTTACAAACCTTGTTTGCAAGTCTTGGCACGATAAAACCGTCAGGCTGTTGCATATAAACATCCTCAAAAGGTTTCCGTTAAGGAAAGCGGTCTTAACGTCCATCTGCCATATCTCGAAGTCGAAATATGTAGCTATTGCAAGCATTATCCGAATGGATTAATCATGGCAACGGGTGAGAAGGTTTCGTCATAATCAATACCATATTGTTGACGATACCCCTTCGCTACAAGCCTAGCTTTATACGTTTGTACGTTGCCATCCATGTCGGTCTTCTTCTTGAAGATCCATCTGCATCCAATAGGCTTTACGCCTTCTGGTGCATCAACCAGTGTCCAAACTTGGTTGGCGTACATGGAATCCATCTCGGACTTCATGGCTTCTTGCCATAAAGCGGAATCGATATTTCGTATCGCTTCCTCATACGTAGCCGGCTCATTATCCTCAATAAGATTAATATCTACATGAGGTGAGATCAGGAACCCATACCTCTCAGGTACTGTTCTGACTCTCTCCGACCTACGCGGTCCTTGTGTATGTGAAGTTTGTGGTACAGACTCATCCCGGACGGTCTGTTCTTGTTCCGTCGTTGATTCATTGCCAGGAACAGTATCACTACGATCTTCATCGAGTTCTACTTTCCTCCCACTCACCACTGCATTTATAAAATCCTTTTCAAGGAAAAATGCTTGTAGAGCAACAAATACTTTGTTCTCTTGTGGGTGATAGAAGTAATATCCTTTGGTTTCCCTAGGATATCCTACGAAAAGGCATTTATCAGATTTGGGTTCAAGTTTGGTACCTTCCAAACGTTTAACATATGCCCAGCATCCCCAAATCTTCAGGAAAGAGAAACCTGGTTTCCTTCCTGTCCATATCTGATACGGAGTCTGTTCGACAGACTTCGACGGTACCTTATTCAAAATAAGTATAGCACTGTTTAATGTGTATCCCCAGAAGGATATTGGTAGCTCAGTGCGACTCATCATTGACCTTACCATGTCCAACAAGGTGCGGTTTCTCCTTTCGGACACACCATTTAATTGCGGTGTTCCAGGAGGAGTCCACTGCGAAAGAATACCATATTCTTTCAAGTAATCTTGAAACTCATAACTTAAGTATTCCCCACCACGGTCTGACCGTAATGTCTTAATACTCTTCCCTGTTTGTTTCTCTACTTCGTGTCGAAACTCTTTGAATTTCTCAAAAGTTTCCGACTTGTGTCTCATAAGATACACATAACCGTAACGAGATGCATCATCTGTAAAGGTTACGAAGTAGTGAAATCCACCTCTAGCCTGGCTAGACATGGGCCTGCATACGTCAGTATGAACGAGAGCCAACAGTTCTGTGGCACGTTCACCTTTACCTCTAAAAGGTGATTTAGGCATTTTGCCTAAAAGACAAGATTCGCAGACGTCATATGAATTGGGATCAAATTCGTCCAAGTACCCACTTTTCGAAAGTGTGGATATGCGAGTCTTGTTGATGTGTCCTAGACGACAATGCCACATATAAGCTTCATCTTTTAGATTACTCCTTTTGAGCCTTTTGTTTGTCATTTTAGGAGATTCATTTATATTCAAAATATAAAGACCGTTATTTGCAACAGCTGTGCAAATTTCTGCATCATTTTTATATAAATAACACCCAGTGTTTCTAAATACAAAAGTGTAACCCTGCTGGGTTAACAAAGATACAGATATAATATTCCTAGTTAAACTAGGTACAAAATAACAGTTCAAAAGGTTAAGTACATGCCCTGAGGGCAGTTCTAAAACAAAAGTCCCTACGGCCAAAACAGCAACTGGTGTTCCGTTTCCGACCCGTAGATCCATCTCCCCTGACGCCAGAACCCTGCTATCCTGCAGATCCTGCACATCAGTACAAATATGAGCACCACAACCAGAATCAAAAATCCAATTTTTAAGACTAGAAGTATTCATATTTATCTCAATAACAAACATACCAGAGGCGATGGCCTTGCCAGCCTTGATATCCTCCTCTGCCCATTGCTCATTCGGCAGTCACGTTTCCAGTGACCCCTCTTGCCGCAGTGAGGCAGATGTCGCGAGATTTGTCCTTTGGCTTCCTAGAAGCCACTGTCAACTTGCCTTTACCCTTCTTCTTGAACTTCTTCTTCCTCGCACCTCCAATTGCCTTGGGCCCAGCCCTTGGCGCATGAGAGGTCGATGCATAATGCGCCTCGCGCTTGCTCCCCTTTAGGAGTTCCCTTTCGGACTCCTTCAGCACGGACAACAACTCTCCAAGAGTGTCGTCAGTATCCATCAACTTATAGTTGATGATGATTTGTTTCCAAGTATCGGGCAGCGATTGTAATAGCATATCAATCGTCAGCTCTGCCTCCAAGACAATGCCCATCTTGGCCAACTCATATATGTTAGCGATCATTTGAGTCCCGTGGACCTCAACTGATGTGCCATCTGTCATCTGGGAGCGGAAGAGTTTCCTTACTAGCTAGTACCTCTCCATCCGCTTGTTGGTGCGGTGGAGATCACGCAATCTTGCCATCATGTTATAGGGATCCAAGTCCCTATTCTGGCGTCTGAAATGCTGGGTCATTGCAGCTAGCATAACTGACTGAGCTTGGTCACAATCGTCACTATGAGTCTTCCATAACTCTAGCTCCAGTGGCTCAGTGGGTTTAGGCGGGAGAGGTCTCTGAATAGTATACAGTATCCTCTCAGCCCCAAGCACTATCTTGAGGTTCATTTCCCAGTCGGCAAAGTTTGTCCCTTTGAAGACATTATCGCCCATGATTATGTCGCGGATATTACCTTTGCCAGTCATCTTGACAACTATAGTCCAACTATAAAGTCAACGATGTTATGGGTACAGTCAAACTGTTACAAGTAAAATAACAATATATTAGTCCAACTAATTATTTAAAAATATTGACGAAATAATTTTGAAAGATGCGTAAGGCTAAATATCTGAACGAAATTGCAAATTCAATAATAGCCTCCCACTATTTTCTTCAAGTTTCTAACCCTCTGTAGAGAACTCGGGAAATCGAACTTCCTAGTGGGCTAGGATCCCATTAAATAACATACAACCTTGACTTTGGCCAATAAAAATTGCATGCTATTTAACTTAGGTAGATCTCTATGATCAATTGGATCTCATCTAATTCCTAGATCCGGTTAGGTGGACATCCAAGTCCGAAACATATGTATAATGTCAATGTATCCAATACATTTTCCTAACCCTATCCTCCGAATCATCTAGGCCTTGGCTTTGGCCAAAAAACAAACCTAATGATTCCAGTTAAGCGGGGACCCATTGACGAGGAAAGTTTCGTAATCAATGTCATTGGACAAAAAGTGATCTTGACTTTGGCCAATAAAAATCACGATTTGGACAAGACACCGATATGCAACAAAACTCTCATGATTCAAGTACATCCTTGATTGACAAAGGTCTTGACTTTGGTAAAAAACAAACCAATGCCAACTTCGGATCTTGAACAAGAATCATTCAATGGAAGGATATTTGCTTAATATAAATTGAGGGATTTTCGCGTAATTGGCAACCAATTTATTTATCTTTGTTAGGTCTCATCATCATACACCCTTAAGCATGCTTCTAAAACATCATAAAGCGCGTAAAGTAAATTAATAGTGATATGCGGATGGATATATAAACAACTTGTTCTAGAACAAATCACTCCTTTCCTCTCCCTGCTAGCACTATTCTACTTCTACCCAATTACATAATACAATAAGAGAAACCTCATTTACATTGAGGGGAATTAGGTGAGAAGAGAATACAAAGAGATAAAGAGATAAGGCTGGACACGCAGGTCCAATTTATAAATTCCAAATTTACAATAATTTCTAAAATTACCTTTCCCTTCTAAATCCATCCGATATACACTATTCATTCATCACATACATATATATTCAAACAAGACATGCTTCTACAACCAATCTAATCCAATTAATAGTCTTTGTTTAAGTGATCATCCAATGTTCAAACAACGGTATGATTTTGCGCGAGTCCAACTAGATTGAGAATAAGTACATAAGGTACGAATTCACGAATTATATCGAACTACTAATTAAATCTGATTTAATTCGTATTCAATACTAATTCAATTATTTAATTCCAAATTAAATATTTACACTTTTAATGTGCTTTAAAGACTTAGATTCTAAATCTAATTCTATGGGGTCTCAAAGCCCAACTAACATCCAATGTTTAATTTAATTCAAGTCAAATGGGCTTTCAATTGATTTATTAAGGCTTGGGCTTTGGTCAATGTGGGTCAAACCCAATTACCAAGCCCAAATAAGGAATCACCCTTAAATGCCATAAAACAATTTTAAGCCCATAAGGCCCAATTAAATTATTAAAGCCCATTATATTATTTTGGACTTAATGGAGTGATTTAGGCCCAAATTGGATCCAATCCTTTTGGCCCAAATCTACGGTCCAACCAAGCCCATTAAGCCCAAATACAATATTAAAAGCCCAATTCACCAATTAAGCCCATTAATTAAATTTTAATATTCCAAACATTAAAGTCCAATTAATTAAAGTGTAATACCAAGATTAATACATTAAACAAATATTTCAAAAATACCATTTAATTTATTAATCATGTATTTTTCAAAATAAATGTCCAACATTAATTTTATCAAAAATCAACTCCATTTTCATGTCCTTGAGTTTCGGCCAAGGTGATTTTTTTGTGTCGATTTGTTTTTCAATCCGATTGAATTACTAATCTACGTCCCGTATACGTTCTAAGTCATCCAATGATCTTAAACACAAAAAATTCCAACACATCAATGTTCATATGTATTCGGCCAAGGTCAAATTTTGGGAAAAATCATCCAATGCATTTTTCATAAAATTGATTTCATATTATGTCATATTACATACATATAAGCATACTCATTCATCAAATTTCACAAGAACATGCTTCAATCAATTTTACCCAAATTTTAACCTAAAGTATTTCATGCTTAAACCTAGCTCAATGATACCATTGTTGGTTTCTATAATATGTCCCAAACAAAGATTAAGCATATGAAATACTATAAATGAATATATATTAAACTTTGAAGTATGGCGGAATCATACTTACAATGCTATGTTGATGAAGAAGTGATGAAGAAAAACTTTGAATCTCCAAGCTCCAAGTTTCGGCCAAGGGAGGAAGAGGTGGAAAGCTCCAAGCTTTGTGTATTCCAAGCTCTTTGATGGTTCCCTATCACCTCTTTTGATCCTTCAATGTGCTAGCAAAAGGAGAAAGAAAATCAAATCTTCTTGCCCTTCAATGGAGTTCACGGCAATGTGAAGAAATTTGAGAGAGAAAGAGTTTTGTGTAATTGATTTTGTTTTACCAAAAAACAATTTATATTTATGTCATAATATTTATTAATAATAATAAACTTATGACACAAACCATGCAATGGCTTAGAGTGTCAAACACTCAAACTCCATGCAAAACCTTTGAGTGTAATGTACACTATCACCATGCAATGCCTTATCAATTAAATAATGCATATAATGACAAGTGTCATGTGGGCCCCACACGTTTCCAAATGAAAGTGGGCCCACGTGCACTCACGCGTTCGGGTTCGATATTTCCGAAATACCGAGCTTACGTCGCGACGTTAATTAAACCGAATTTAAATAAATAATTGCGCCTGGCGAAATTATTATTTACGTCGCTAACGAATTAATTATAAATTAACTCGTATGCCCGAATTAAAATCTAATTATAATTCGCGTCGAAATCGAATTTCGATTATTATATCGAATATAATATTTTATCGATTAATTCCAAATTAATCGTTCTCTCTCTAAATTAGGCACTTTATCCAAGATAAAGTTTCTCCGCAATTAATCCAAGATTAATTAAGTCCGAATCAAATATCATAGGTGAATCTTCAGGAAGCGACCAAGAGATCTCCGGATATTTTGGCAGTAAATACGGTCGTCGGATAATCCGAACACGTACGTACCTCGTACTACGTTCTTACCGATTCACAAGACAAGGTTGGCTTCTAGCAAAGCGCCATGCCTACCCAATTCTCCAGAAATATTCTTATAGGAATATTAGATCTATATCAAGCGTAGTATACCGTAGTATTGCGTACATCGATCCAGTATCGGATGATCACATGTTAGGCCTGGGGCTGGAGATGTGTCTGCCCCGTACGAAACATATATCGGACATCCAGCAACCAGTCTCTTTAAATCGGACAATCCTGACCTGGTCATATTGTCCCGACGGTTGCAACCTTTTATAGAGTACTAGTTCTGTGTCCTGCTTGATCATCACCTCCATATGTCTGAAGTGATACTTCCATCTCGACATCACATCCAGTACACTACGATTCTCGATAAACCCAGAAGAGGTGTACACAGAACCGGTTAAGGTCCCCACCACCAAAACCAAAGTTTACCGATTGTCGCAAGTACTAGCGATGTAAGTCTCAGGTTAAGACCATATACACCTACCCTGATGCGGCCTCCCATAGACACGCAGAATACTACCAATGAGATTCCGCGGGGTCTATCCAGAGCGAAGCTGTTTTCCGTACCATCGGTAAAACAAAACCTCCTATCGCACTTGCATAAGTATCCAATACTTAAATATATGAGAACTATGCGTTGTGCCCTCACAACGTGCACAAGCGCAATACTAGTCTATTCCGCATTATCGATGTCCGATATCGATAATACTCCGACTAGGGATATTTAATGATTAAACCTTTATGGATTGATACTGTCTCATATCATCTCAATCCGGTATTAATCATATGGACTTTCGCCATTTATATATCAAAGTAAATCATATTACAAAACGGCAAAAGGCAATTTCATTATCACATAGTTAATTTTGTACAATAAACAATATCATTTACAAACAGTGACGCTATGGGACATAATGTCTAACAGGCCTTCGTCAGCGGGTCTGCTACATTATCTTCACTCGGTACCTTGCACACGACAATATCCCCTTGTGACACAATCTCTAAAATGATGTGGTACTTACGTTCCACATGCTTCGACTTATGATACGCCATCGGTTCCTTTGCTTGCGCAATGGCTCCAGTATTATCACAGTATAACAGAATCGCATTCTTGATACTTGGGACAACTCCCAATTCTGTGACAAAGTTCTTTATCCACACAGCCTCTTTTGCAGCTTCAGAAGCTGCAATATATTCCGCCTCAGTGGTGGAATCTGCTGTTGATCCCTGTTTGGAACTCTTCCAACAAACTGCACCTCCGTTAATGGTAAATACAAATCCAGATGTAGACTTTCTATCATCGGGATCCGATTGGAAATTAGAATCCGTATACCCATTAAGTTGCAGTTCGTTTCCTCCATAAATTATTAATTTATCCTTAGTACCTTTAAGATACTTGAGGATATGTTTAATGGCCATCCAATGGTCATTACCTGGATTGGACTGATATCTGCTAGTTACGTTAACAGCGAAACTAATATCAGGCCTTGTATATAACATGGAATTTATTATGCTACCCAAACACAAAGCATATGGTTGGTTAGACATTCTAACCTTCTCATCTTCTGTTTGTGGACTCATTTTCTTTGAAAGGTGAATCCCATGTCTGAACGGTATGTTTGCTGTCTTACAGTTACCAAAATTATACCGTTCCAAGATCTTATATATGTACGTTGATTGGGATAACCCAATCAGCCTCCTTTGTCTATCTCTATAGAGTTTTATCCCTAAAACATCGGAAGCTTCTCCCAGGTCCTTCATGGAGAAATTCTTACAGAGGTACGCTTTGACACTTTGTAACATACCTAAATCATTCCCAATGATTAGGATGTCATCAACATATAGGACTAAATATACGACCATGCTCCCACTGGCCTTCTGATACACACAGGATTATCTGAATTCTTGAGAAAACCAGAAGATCTAATAATCTTGTCGAATCGAAGATTCTAACTTCGTGAAGCTTGTTTAAGTCCATAAATGGACTTCTTAAGCTTACATACCATACCCGAGTTTTCGCTGGTTGCAAAACCTTCTGGCTGTTCCATATAGATTTCTTCATCAAGAAATCCATTCAGAAAAGCCGTTTTGACATCCATTTTCCAAATCTCGTAGTCATGATACGCAGCTATAGAAAGCAAAATCCAAAAAGACTTAAGCATTGCTATTAACGAAAAAGTCTCATCGTAGTCGACGCCAGGTCGCTGCGTGTAACCTTTTGCCACCAGTTGGGCCTTGTAAGTTTCAACTTTACCATCAGGCCCGCGCTTCCTCTTGTAAACCCATTTACAATCGATAGGAACAATTCATTCAAGAAGCGGAACCAAGTCCCAAACTTGATTCTCATGTATTGAGTCTAACTCAGATTTCATGGCACTTTGCCATTTCACGGAGTCGATGTCCAACATCGATTCTCTATAGGTGAAAAGATCAGTCTCGTCAACTAAGAGAACATCTAGACTCTTTTATTGTATCAAATACAAGCGTTCATGAGGTCTAGATACCATTTCTGACGTACGGAGTGTGTGTGTTGAAGGTCTTTCATCTACTTGAACTTCAGGTTCCTCCGTTGATTCGTTGTTTTCAGGTTGGACTTCATCAAGTTCAACTTGTCTATGATTACCACATTCTGACAAAAATTATACTTCTAGAAATTTTGTGAAGCGAGCTACAAACACATTTCGATGCTCGGTATCATAGAACAGATATCCCCTCGTATTCGAAGGATATCTGACAAACCTAAACTTTTTCCATCGAGGTGAAAGCTTATCTTACTGAGTCACCCTGACATAAGCCAGACAACCCCAAACCTTAATATAACTAAGATTTGGTCTCCTACCGAACCATATCTCATTCGGTTTCGTAGGAACAACTTTTGAAGGAATCTTATTCAAAAGATGTGCAGCTGTTAAAAGAGAGTAGCCCCATAAATAATAGGGCAAATCTGTGAAACTCAACATCGATCGGACCATATCCAATAAAGTCTGATTTCTCATCTCAGATACTCTATTGTATTGTGGAGTACCTGGAGGAGTATATTGAGTGAGAATCTTATTCTCCTTCATATAATCCATGAACTCACCACTCATATATTCACCGCCTCGATCAGATCGAAGGCATTTAATATATTGACCAGTTTGTTTTTCTACTTCATTTCAGAACTTTTTGAACTTTTCAAAGGTTTTCGATTTATGTCGCATCAAATGCACATAACCGTACCGTGACAAATCATCGGTAAAGGTAACGAAGTACGAATAACCACTGTGAGCAGTCTGACTTAGTGGACCACATACATCAGAATGTACGAGTTCCAGTAAGTTAGTGGCGCGGTGTCCAACATCAAAAAATGGGGCCTTGGTCATCTTACCCTGAATACACGATTCACAAGTTGGATAGGATTCAATGGTAAGATCTAGTATCAAACCATTCCTAATCAATTGGGTAAGGCGTTTAACGCCTATGTGACCCAGCCTCATATGCCAAAGTTTAATATTATTAATTATAGGTAAACTACGTTTATTAACTCCAGTATTTAAAATATCTTTTGAAGTTTGCAATGTATAATGACCATGTTGGTTTGGACAACAAAGGATCTGAATATTACTTTTATCATATAAAAACAAAGAACAATTATTAATATTAATACGAAAGCCTTCTGTATCCAATATAAAAGTGATATAATATTAGCTACACATCCAGGTACAAAATGACAGTCATTTAACAAAAGTGTCCCATTCGGCAATGAGATCTCGCATACTCCCACTGCAACTGCATCCAGAGAGTCTCCACTCCCGAATCGCAACTGCATCTCTCCAGGCTTCAGTCTTCTACTTTCCTTCAGCACCTGCAACGAATTGCAAATGTGAATGGGACAAGTAGAATCTAAAACCCAGTTGGATGTAATGGCTTCACAAGCCAAAGATAAATCAATAACTGGAAAAATAAATATACCTGATGTAGATGCCCTCTCCCTCCTCAGCTGGGCAATGTAGTCAGGATAGTTCCTTTTCCAGTGCCCGACTTTGCTGCAGTGATGGCATTTGTCTTCAGAAGCCCTCTTTGGCTTTGTTATCTTTGCCTGTGGTTGAGGACCGAGACCCTTCTTCTTCTCCCTTTCTTCTTCTTTCCCTTTGATCAAGTCTGGGAAGAAGCAGAAAGTGAAGTAGGTCTTGGAAGGCGAGTCGGTACTCCATTCTTGAGGTCCTATTCCTCTGTGAGCAACATCCTATGCAGCTCTTGGTAGGTACAGATAATCTCATTCATGTTGAAGTACATCACGAACTGGCGATATGAAGCTGGGAGAGAACCAAGAATGACACTCCTACCGAGAATGTAATTCAGAATGAGATTATGTTGCCTCAATTGATCGATCAAATCGATCATATGAAGAACATGTGGGCTAACAGCTTGCCCCTCATCTAATCGCGCATGAAACATTTCCATTGCGACCTTATGAACAACAACTTGTTCTTGGTTCTCAAACGATTGTCTTAATCGTGTCATCATAGTATAAGCATCTAACATGCCATAATACTGTTTCTTGAGTCCCGGTGAAAGCGAACTTAAGATGTATGATTTAACCCTTAAATCATCATCCTTCCAAGCTTGGAAGACTTCGTGTTCTTCCGATGTAGCGTCCTCTGCCACAGCAAGGGGCAGTGAACCATCAAGAACATATCCCAACCTCTCGAAATCGAGGACAATCCTCAAATCCAGATCCCAATCGGCGAAGTTATCAGCGCCTTTTAGTTTGTTCGCATCAAGCATACGCGCAAACTGATTTGTGGATGGTGCCGCCATCACAAATCTATCATATAGATCACGAAAAAAGGTTAGCAGAAATTTAAGCAGTTTCATATATTATCATAAGCATAAACTAGATCATGGATTTTTAATCTAAAAATGCCCCTCCCACTAAATCATGCAATAGTGTAATCCCCAAACAGAATACAAAGATTTAATAATTAAATTAAATATAAATAGTGAAAGGTGGATCCCGTGAATATATTTCAGCTCACAGCAGAGGCACGGTCTCGCCTATGTATATTCATCAGGTAGACAACTCATTTGTTAATCACTCACTAGTGACTCCTTGGTTTCCGGTCCTGGTCGTTTCTTGTTGTCGCTGCTAAGGCAGGCCCAGAAGGAGACGTACCAAGGTTAAACTCGTCAATGATAAACTCAAGTTACTTGTGTAATCCTGACAGCTATGGCACGTTCAGGATTCCGCTTTCGCTTGAATTTATCTAGTATCTAATATACATCCGATATAAATAAATCTCTATCGGCTACATCCTCACGGCAGAGGCACGGTCTCAGATGTAGTCACGGAGAAATATTTATAAACCGTATTGACAAGACGGACCACATAACATGCATCAAATACATAATTACATTTAAACCTTATTAATTAGGGATTTTCCGCTAAGTGTCATACACCATAAATGTAATCAAATTAGATTATAACATGCATGTATAAAGTCAAGAAAACATGATTAAACATTAAATTAACGGGCTAATCATATTAGGGGGCCTAGAATCAGACTCGCTCTGATACCATTTTGAATGGGTTTTATTGCGGATATCCGATAACGCAGTGGAACAGTGGAAAATCAAAATTTTCCGAATTCAAAAATTTTTCTCAGATTAATAAAATAAACGTATTTATTTTATTATCCAATAATCAATTATGAAATAAAACACTTTAAATCAAATTTATGTGAATTTACCGAATTACCCTTAAACATAACATTTTGTTTATTTTTAATCCGAAATTGTTCAAAATAATTTTGAATTATTCTAAATCATTTCTAGGATGAATTTAACATGTCCCAAATGTCAAAATACAAATTGCCACAAAAACCCCAAATTTCCTTATCATGGCCGAGAGCCTTATTGAGAGAGATAAAGTGCATTTTACACTTACATGGTTCAAAACACATGTAAATGAAATCCAATCAACATAAGATTTAATACGTATCATACACACATCCAAATACACCATATAAAAGAAAAGTCCCAAATTTGGAAGTGGTTTCAAAACCTAATTTTTCAATTTCTACAAATTGGATAAATTAGACCAAATTAACAAAATCCAATACTTCAATCATGTTTCCTCCATTCAAATCAAGTCTCAACACAATGAAATAACTATAGATCAAATCTAGGTCATTTAAGAGTGGGTCAACAACTCTAGATTAGCAACTTTGATTTCTAAAGAATCATAAGAAAACTTATGAAACCATTTCAAGGCCTTTAACATGCATCATTCTTTCATCCAAGTTCTCAAAAAAACAAACACAAACTTCAAGAGTAGAAAGAACATCAAAGCATCACAAAATGATACTAAGGAAGTTAGAAACAATTTCTATGTTGAAGGTTTAAAGAAAACACTTACAAAAACTAGATTTTCCAAGCCTTTTTCTTTTTGGCCTTCAATCATTCTCTCAACTCTTTTGTGTTATTTTTGAATGTTTTGAACTTATGAAACCCTATAAAAATGAAACAAACAATATATACTCACAAAATTGGTCATGGCCGAAAATTGTAGGCATATATAATATCTAGATATTTTTTTGTTTCACTTAAATGCTTTATCAACTTGTTTACTTTATCATTTAACCATTTAAAGCTTATTCAACAAGTCAAGTAAAGCATCTTTAAGTCATTAAATAAAATATCGTAACATTAGATATTTATATTTTTCATTAATTTAATTATTTAACAATTAAATAATTAAATAATTATTTAAATACAAATATATTAAATATATGTATTATATTTACATTAAATATCAAATACATATATATATTTATAATATTAGTCAAATATCTCAATTTGACAATTAATTAATGTGTATTTGAATTAATCTAACATTAAATGCAAACACACAAAAATTAAGGAAATGACTATCAGGTCCCAACACATGTATTTTACGTTTAACCTTTAAACGACTTTATAAATAATCAATATGATTTATAATTGTTGCCCTAGTGCTTTACGAGTATATTTCATTAATGAGACTCTCTAGATTCATGCATATCTTTCACGAAATCCAACTTCGTGTCCATAATTTATCCACCCGTAAATTATGACGATCACAGATAAACTCGCTGATTCATACAGGTTGAGGTCATGGCAAATGTATAATTCCTCCGTCACAGGTATCCGGATAAATCCCAGAGATATAGATGTAAACGTCAAATCTCTATAGGGATTATCCAGTCGACAATTCTATTAGCAATCTCAAAAAGAACATTTAGAACTAACTTCTAAATTGTACCACGGGCCCATGGTTTTTATCTGATTGCTAATCATATGGACTACTTATGCTCTGTTACAGAGAACTGAAGGATCCTATCTGAATACACACAGGACACCCTGAGGATCTATCCACACCCAACGAACAGGCGGAGGTCTGATCTAAATAGATCGGTGACGCGACTGCCATCTAAGTGTGGAAGATGTCTCATGCTCCTACATTGGTATCTCAAGTCGAAGAATCACAAGTGCTACTCAACCTGATAAGATTCTTATTGACGTTGGTGTACCATCCATTAAGAATATTTGGTGAGTTGTTAAGTGTTTATCCGCTATAAACACCTACACGTCTATACTAGTATCCTAGACTTATGGTTCAATGAGAAACCATTGGAATCATATATTCCAATATACGACATGTACCGGTCTCAACGGGTTTACTATAGTGACCAAGTAGTGTAAACCTTGACCATGAACTGTCTGAGAATGACAACGTCATGATACTACTCAATGTCAGTTGTGACGCTTTTGCAAAAGCACCATGACTAGTCATTCTAAGGTCATTACGTCTTTACCATATTAAAAGATACATTATATTATAGAAACTGCATATATTATTCATAATAATAACGTTTTACATAAGTATTCATAAAGAAATACAACCGGGAATTGGCGCTCTGAGCACCAACCCCAACATGTATCATATGACTAGTCATTTGACTTGAGGTCTTTAAAATCTTATGTGTGAATCAAATAACTTTGACATTCTCATTCCCTAGTTCAAAAGATCCGGTCATAAGGGTATGATTGGGTCATTTGTTGAAACTCATGAAGTTTGTAAAGATACAACAGAGAATCGCCACTACGTCAGTGCTTGAGACTGTGGCCACAGCGGAAGAATCATGTGAGATTCTCGGGTTAGCACGATTCATGACACTATCAACATCATACCTTTGACCATATGGGTAGACACTTTCCGTACCCTAGGTCAATAGGTGGGGATACAGTGAGGCGAGAGACCGTATCATATGTAAATCACATACAGAATGGGTATATATATATCTTTCCTTCTCATTTGGGGGCCTTTGCATGTTGCTAGATGTCAACATTGGTCATTGAAATCGAACGACCAACTGATCGGAGGATAATTTATGTTCGATTAAATTATCACGATTCATTTCATGTCCAACTTGAGGGGAACCCAAAAGGTCACACACAATAAAGTCGAAATCAATGGTTAACATGTTGGAGTTTCTAGGTCCATAGGATAGAATAATAAACATGAAACAAGTGTGTGAATACAACGAGAAAGTCGCGGAATACTTACATCGATCGGTTGAGCGAAGCGGGAGGCCACAAAAATTTCTTTTATGCTCACTGTGAGCTGCGGCAGTGGGCTACTGTCCTCACTGGTTTGGCGCCCTTTGGAGGTCCTCGAACAAGCTCCAAGCTTCGTCGAACGGTTCCCGGCTCATTGGTGAACTTTCCTATCACCTTCGCATATCTCGTAGTGTGCTAGCACTTGCAATTTTTGCCACAAAAATCCAGCTCTTGCTTCCCTTTTTTCCTTCATCAAACTCGGCAGTTCACTGCCTTACCAAGAAGAAAAAATGTGAGGAGAGAAGAGGGAAAAGAGAGGAGAGATGATGAAAAATGTGTTAAGTGTTTTGGTATTTGATTTCTAAAATCAAATACACAAATTTGGTTCCAAAATTCAAGGCAATTAATGCCCACAAATGCCAACCACACACATCACTCAACTCACATCAACTACCATCAATCATTGAATAGTGACTTGCGTCAATCACTCAAAGTGAAAGACATCCATCACTTGATTGACGAATGATGTGACGCGAGTTGCGACTAGCGATTTGACGCTTGATTTGATTTGCCGCACTCGAATTCGAAATGCGAATGCGCTCGCAAATAATCTCGGACTCGGGTTCGCTAATTCCAAATTAACGAACTTTCCATTGCGACGTAATTAAATGATTACGCCTAGTGAAGTCACTATTCACATCGCTAACGAATTAATTCTCAAGTAATTCGTTCGCCCGAATTAAAATCTAATTTTAATTCCCCGTCGAAATCTAATTTCGTTTAATATATCAAATATATTAATTTACCGATTAATTCCAAATTAATCGTTCTATCTCTTTAAATGATATTTTATCCCAGATAAAATATCTCCGCAATTAATCCCAGATTAATTTTCTCTCTCATCTAATTAATCCCAGATTAATTAAGAGTGCGAGTTATACGTCATCGGTGAATCTTTGGGAAGCGACCCATGAGATCCCCAGATATGTTGGCAGTCAAATCGGTCGTTGGACTATCCAAACACGTGAGTACCAAGTACTACGTTTTACCGATTTACAAGACAAGGTTGGCTTCTAGCAAAGCACCATGTCTATCAAATTCTCCGGAAATATCCTTACAGGAATAAGGATCTATATCAAGCGTAGTATACCATAGTATTGCGTATTTCTGTCTAGTATCAGATGATAACATGCAAGGCCTGGGGCTGGTATAGTGTCTGCCTCGTACGATGCATATATCGGATAACGAGCAACTAGTCTCTTTAAAATCGGATAATCATGACCAAGTCATATTATCCCGACGGTTGCAACCTTATATAGAGAGCCAGTTCTGTATCCCTGCGCGATCATCAACTCCATATGACTGGAGTGACACTTCCATCTTGACATCACACCCAACACACTACGATTCTCGATATACCCAGAATTGGCGTACAAAGGAACCGGTTAAAGCCCTAGACGACCTCAACCAAAGTATATTGATTGTCGTATGCATTAGCAGTGCAAGTCTCAGGTTAAGACCAAATACACCTACCCTAATTTCGGACTTCCATAGACACGTAGTCATACTACCAATGGAATTCCGAGGGGGTCTATCCAGAGCGAAGCTGTTTCCCGTACCATCGGTGAAACACAACCTCCTATTACACTTGCATGAGTATCCTATACCCAAACATATGAGAACTATGCCGTTGTGCTCCCACAACACACACAAGTGTAATACAAGTCTTTTATGTATTCATCGATGTCCAATCTCGATAATACTCTGACTAGGGATATTTAATGATTCTGCCTTCATGGACTGATACTGTCTCATATCATTCTCAATCTAGGCACTAATCATAGGGACTTCTCATCATTTATATATCGAGGTGATCTAATCACAAATGATAAGAGTGCAATCTCCTTTGTCACATAGTTAATTTGTACAACAACACAATGATCTGTACAAATAGTGACGCCATGGGTCATAATTGTCCAACAATCTCCCACTTGGCCTATAGCCAGTCACTCGAGTGCTTGACACCCGAACTATGTACGGTTGGCTCAAATTGCTGAGAAATGACTTTCGTCCGCGGATTTGCATGATTATCATCTGACGCGATTTATTCGATCATCACATCTCCATGATGTATGATCCGAACGAATCAGATGAATATCGAAGTATGTATCTGGATCGTTGATGAGACCATTAATTCTTTAGCATGTGCTGTAGCATAGCTCAGCTACCAAAAGAACTATATCTAATCTAATAAGATATTTATCGACTCCAGAAGGCTTCTATTGTTGCTTTAGCTGCAGCAATAACCCGCATTTGTTGTTTATTTGGTAACAGTATCGTGCTTGGAAGATTTCCAGCTTACTGTACCGTTATTCAAACTGTGTAGTACCGTTTGCGACTTTCAGTCGTCTTTATCGGTTAGGAAACTTGCAACAGTGATCCCAGTCACTTCAAGTTTTCCTTCTCTAGAGATTAAGACAGCATCCTTAGTTCTCTAAGATACTAAGTATGTTCTTAACTTCAATCCAGTGACCATGACTTGGATTGGCCTGTTTGTGACTTCATATGCTCAAAGCGTATGAGACACCAGGTCACGTACATTTTTCAGTGTACGATTTCTCGGAGAGTTTCATGAAAGCCAAGCTTTTACCGATTGTTTATTGGGAATATCATTTCCATGAAATGACATATTTATCATTATTTATTTAGGACAGCCACTATCAGTACACTCCCACTAACATCCTTATACACAAGAATCATTTCTGTTTTGAATTAAATCATAAACTATTATGATTACATCAAAACGGTAATTCCAAGAACCTATGCTTGCTTCAATCCAAACATGGATTGATTAACCCGCAAACCTTGTTTGCTAGTTAATGTATGAAAAAATCGACAGGATGTTGTAAACATCCTCCAAAAGGTTTCCTTTTTAGGAAAGCGATTTTCTCGTTAGGCTGACATATTTCATCTAATGAATCATGCAGCATTAGCAAGCATCATCCAAATGGGTTTACCATGGCAACAGGTAAAAGGTTGAATCGAAATCAACATAATGTTGATAAAGATACCTTTCCGCTAAAAGCCTAGTTTTATACGTTGGTATGTTGCCATCCATGTATGTCTTCCTTGAAGACTGATAAAGTACCATTAAACACAATACCTTGCGGTACATCAACTAGTATCCAAACTTGTTGATATACATGGAATCCATTTCGGACTCATGACACTTTGTCATAATAGGGAGTCGATACCTTGTATCACTTCCTGATCCGTAGTTAGTTGGTATACCTCAAAAGATTTACATCTTTACGAGGTGAGATCAGAAACCCATACCCCAGGTTTGTTTTCTGACTCTCTCCAATTACGCGGTTCTTGTGTATATTCGAAGATTATGGTATAGTTACATCCTTGATGAACTATTTGTGTTCTATTAAGGATTTGATGCCTATAATAGTATTACTCCGATTTTTCATCGAGTTTTACTATCCTCCCACTTACCACTGCATATCGGTATTCCTCTTTAGGAAAACCGCATGGTGAGCAACAATCTAATTGTTTTCTTGTGAGTTGTATAAGTACAATACTTTGGTATCCCTAGGATAACCTACAATTGGCACGAAATCTGTCAAACAGATTTTAATGGAACCTTATTCTAAATAAGTTTTGTACTGTTAATGCTTATCCGTTGAAGGAAATGGTAACTCAGAGAGACTCATGATTAACCTTATCATGTCCAACAAAATTCGGTTTATCCGGTTCGGACACACCGTCAAACTGACGTGTTCCGGGAGGAGTCATCATTGAAAGAATACTATACTCTTTCAAGTATATGAGAAACTTATTGCTTAAGTATTTTCCATTACGGTCTTACCGTGACGGTTTAATACTTTAGCCGATCTGTTTGTCTATTTCGTGTCGAAACTTTAAAAGTTTCCGATTTGTGTTCTTCAAAAGAAACACACAACCATTACGCGATGCCACATCCGTATAGGTCACGAAATATTCATATCCACCTCTAGCCTAGCTAGACATGGACCCACTTGCTTCACTATGAACTAGGGCTAACAGATTGGTGGCATTTACACTTTTACCAAGTAAATAGTGTTTTAGGCACTTTGCCCAATAAACTAGATTCGTAGACTTTATTTGAATAGAATCAAATTAGTCCGAGTACCCACTCTTCAAAAGTGTGGATATACGAGTCTTGTTTAATTGTGTCCCAGACATCAATGCCATAATTAGTCTCTTCTGATCAAATCAGTTTGAGCTTTTTGTTTGTCATTTTATATGTTCGAGATTTTATTTATATTCAAAATATAAATTCTATTATTTACATCTAATGTAATTATCTCAATATCATCTTTATATAATAAAACACTTTAGTGTTCTAGAATATAAAGGTTCACCCGCAGCGGGTTAAACACTGATATAAAGATAATGTATCTAGTCAAACTAGTTACATTATAACAGTTACCAAATTTAGGTACATACCCGAGGGTAGTTCCTAAACTTAGGTATCTACGGTTAAAACAGCGACTTTCGTCCCGTTTCCAATCTGCAGATTAATCTCTATTAAAGTCAGTATCCTATTCAAAACAGATTCTGAACATCAATATATATTTATATCACACTAAGTATCTAAAATCCAATTTTAATACTAGTTAGTGAACATAATTATGACAATCATATTTGAAGTTAGAGCCTTGCTCGTTCTTCAATTCCTTCATGTCTGCTTTGTCCAAACGGCAGTCACGCTTCTGCGATCCCGTTTGCCACATTTAGGCAGACATTTTGGGATATGTCCTTTATCTTCCTAGAAGATTATAATGATTTTGCCTTTGCCGATTTCAACACTCCAGAAGCCTTTGGCCTAGCCTCGGCCTTCTAGAATATCGAAGTAAAGTGCGCCTTGCGCTACTTGCCTAATTGCAAATTTTGACTTTATCTCCTTGAGAATAGTCATTAACCCTCCAAGAGTTAACTTTCGCAATTTTTGTACTTCTAAAATCTAAACATAGATTTATGAAGATCCTTCAATTTCTTCATCATACTTTAAGGATCTAATCCTTAGTTCTGATTCAGAAATTAAGGAGTCTACTTGACAAGTATAATGGATTAAGCACTTAAGTTGTCATCACATAAATCTTCTAAAGATTATGCTCTACTATTTGCTTAACTCCGGGCATTAGGCTTAATTTATTATTTTATCAAATAAAATAACATATTATTTTCCAGGACCATCCTGAAAATTTATTCCCTATTTTGAAAATTAAAGCATTTAATTACATTTTCCCTAGGATTATGAATTAAACGTCAATCTTTCAATTTTATCTTGACTTTAATAGTCCAACTATTTAATCAATGATTAAGGTACCATTATTATAATGATTATTGTAGTCCAACTATTTTTATCAACTATAATTAATCAAATCAAATATATTAATTATTATAATCCAATTATATAATCAAATATAAATGAATAGTTTGAATATATAGTCCAACTATTTATAAAACAACAATTTAAATATTAGTCCAACTAACATTTAATTTATATGACGAATGATATTTGTTTGAGCGCGTATGGCGAGTAATTGAACGAATATTGCAAATTCAATTCTTGCCTCCCACTATTTTTCGGCGAGCCTCTAACCCTCTGTCGAGTACTCGGGAAACCGTGTTTCCTAGTGGGCTAGGATCCCGTTAAATATCACACAATCTTGACTTTGGCCAACAAATTGTATGATAATTAACTAGGTAGATCTCTAAGATCGATTGGATCCAATCCAATTCCTAGATCCGGTAGGGGGACATCCAAGTCCGAAACATATATCTTATATATGCCAATACATCCAATGTATTACCTAACCATTTTCCTCTGAACCAACTAAGCCTTGGCTTTGGCACAACAAACTTGATGATCCCAGTCAAGCACGAACCATTGACCATGGAAAGCTTCGTAATCAATGTCGATGGACAAGATGTGGTCTTGACTTTGGCCAACAAACCAAAACTTGGACAAGACACTGATATGGAACAAAGCTCTCGTGATTCAAACACATCTTCGACAGACAAAGGCCTTGACTTTGGCCAACAAACCAATGCTGTCTTAGATCTTGAGTAAGAATCACTCAATGGAAGGAATGACGCTTAATATTTAGCGAGGGTTTTTCGCGTGCAAATTGGCAACCAATTTATTATCTTTGTTAAGGTCTCATCATCATACACCCTTAAACATGCATTCTAAACACATAATAAAGCGTAAATGAAAAGTAATAATGATATGCGGATGGATACTTTACACAATGATCCTAGATCAAATCTCTCCCTTTCTCTCTCCCGCTAGCACAAATATTTCTTCTACCCGTTACACTACACTTCTAAAGAAACCTCATTTACATTGAGGGGAATATGTGAGAAGAGAATACAAAGAATAAGGAGGTGATAATGACACGCAGGTCCAATTAATAAATCAAATTTATTACACAATTTCTAAAATTGCCCCACCCATCTAATATCCATCCGATATACATTATTCATGCATCGCAACCATGTATTCACACAAGCATGTTATCAATCAATCTAATAAAATTAATTAATCTGATAATTAGTGACCATCCAAAGTTCAAACAACGATTTGATTTTGCTCGAGTCAAACTCATTTTTGCGAATAAGTACATAAAGTACGAATTCTTGAATTAAATTAAACTACATAATTAAATCTAATTTAACATGCATTTAATTCTAATTCACTATTTATTTCTAAATTAAATAACACACTTTATTTATTAACCTTTTACGACTTAAATTCCAAATTTAATCGTTTCAGGTCTCAAAGCCCGATTAACGTCCAACGTCAATTTAATTAAAGTCTAATGGGCTTTTAATTAATTTCTTAAGGCGTGCACTTTTGGTCAACTTGGGTCAAACCGAATAACCAAAATCCAATCCGGGATTTACCCCATAAGCCTTTAAATTAATTTTGGCCCATTAGGCCCAATTAAATTACAAAGGTCCATTAAGTCGCATTTGGGCTTTATGGAAGCGGTTTTGGGCCCAATTGGATCCAATCCAATTTGCCTTAACCCAACTTTGTACAACAAAGCCCAATGAGCCCATTTACAACATTCAAGCCCAAATTCACAAAATAGGCCCAAATATAATTAAATCACAAAAACCCAATTTCACAATTTAATTACCAAAGTGCATTAACACAATTAATTACCAAATTAACATTTCTAAAACATCAATTAACACAACTAATCATGCTTATCTAAATCAATTAGTGTCCAACACAAATTAATCAAAATCAAACCAAAATCATGCTTATTGTTCTCGGCAATGGAAGGGAAAATTATGTCCGATTCGGTTTCAATCCGATTAAATCCACAATCGACATTAAATTAACATCCCGAATGATTCCAATTCATCCAATGAACAAAAAATCAAAATCACCAAGAACACAAAGAGGGCATACCATTTGACCAAGCCCAAATGTTTGGTGAAATTTGTTCCAAACAAAATTTCTTCAAATTGATCAAATCAATCATCAATAAAAACATATTTAAACATACTCATTCATCCAATTTCATAAATCATGCTCAAACACATTTTTACCCAAATTTTAACCCTATGTCAAATTTCATGCTTTTACTCGCTCTGATACCATTGTTGAGTTTCTAGGTCTATAGGATCGAATAATAAACATGAAACAAGTGTGTGAATATAACGAGAAAGTCGCGGAATACTTACATCGATCGATTGAGCGACGCAGGAGGCCACAAAAATTTCTTTTCTGCCCACTGTGAGCTGCGGCAGTGGACTGCTGTCCTCACTGGTTTGGCGCCCTTTGGAGGTCCTCAAACAAGCTCCAATCTTCGTCGAACGGTTCCCGGATCATGGGTGAACTTCCATATCACCTTCGCATATCTCGTAGTGTGCTAGCACTTGCGATTTTTGCCATAAAAATCCAACTATTTCTTCCCTTTTTCCTTCATCAAACTCGGCAGTTCACTGCCTTACCAAGAAGAAAAAACGTGAGGAGAGAAGAGGGAAAGGAGATGAGAGATGATGAAAAATGTGTTAAGTGTTTTTGGTATTTGATTTCTAAAATCAAATACACAAATTTGGTTCCAAAAGTCAAGGCAATTAATGCCCACAAATGCCAACCACACACATCACTCAACTCACATCAACTACCATCAATCAGTGAATAGTGACTTGCGTCAATCACTCAAAGTGAAAGACATCCATCACTTGATTGACGAATGATGTGACGCTAGTTACGACTAGCGATTTGACGTTTGATTTGATTTGCCGCACTCGAATTCGAAATGCGAATGCGATCGCAAATAATCACGGGTTCAGGTTCACTAATTCCAAATTAACGAACTTTCTGTTGCGACGTAATTAAATGATTACGCCTAGCGAAGTCACTATTCACGTCGCTAATGAATTAATTCTAAATTAATTCGTTCGCCCGAATTAAAATCTAATTTTAATTCCGCATCGAAATCTAATTTCATTTAATATATCAAATATATTAATTTATTGATTAATTCAAAATTAATCGTTCTCTCTCTTTAAATGATATTTTATCCCAGATAAAATATCTCTGCAATTAATCCTAGATTAATTTTCTCTCTCATCTAATTAATCCCAGATTAATTAAGAGTGCGAGTTATACGTCATTGGTGAATCTTTGGGAAGCGACCCATGAGATCCCCGGATATGTTGGCAGTCAAATCGGTCGTTGGACTATCCAAACACGTCAGTACCAAGTACTACATTTTACCGATTTACAAGACAAGGTTGGCTTCTAGCAAAGCATCATTCCTATCCAATTCTCTTGAAATATCCTTACAGGAATAAAGATCTATATCAAGCGTAGTATACCATAGTATTGCGTATTTCTGTCCAGTATCAGATGATCACATGCAAGGCCTGGGGCTGGTACAATGTCTGCCCCGTACGATGCATATATCGGATAACGAGCAACTAGTCTCTTTAAAATCGGATAATCATGACCAAGTCATATTATCCCGACGGTTGCAACCTTATATAGAGAGCCAGTTTTGTATCCCTGCGCGATAATCAACTCCATATGACTGGAGTGACACTTCCATCTTGACATCACACCCAACACACTACGATTCTCGATATACCCAGAATTGGCGTACACAGGAACCAGTTAAAGCCCTAGACAACCTCAACCAAAGTATATTGATTGTCGTATGCATTAGCGGTGCAAGTCTCAGGTTAAGACCAAATACACCTACCCTGATTTCAGACTTCCATAGATACATAGTCATACTACCAATGGAATTCCGAAGGGGTCTATCCAGAGCGAAGCTGTTTCCCGTACCATCGGTGAAACACAACCTCCTATTACACTTGCATGATTATCCTATACCCAAACATATGAGAACTATGCCGTTGTGCTCCCTGACCGGCGTAAACACACACGTATAACGCAAGCGTATGTATCGTTCAAGTAGTATAAAAATATCGATCCCACGAGGACTTAATATCTAATCTATTAATTTTATGAGGTCAAATGATTACTAGTATCTAACAGGTTGTTTGATTGATTTGAATTGGTGACGATTCTAAATTTAAAAACAAGTAAATAAAATTTGTTCGAAAGTAGGTTTTAAGAAAATTCAATATTAAAAACTATCTAGGGTTGTGATTTCTTCCAATATCATTTTAAAGATGAAGTGTTTATCTTAAAGTTGGGTAATATATTGATTTATTAACCTGGAACACTAAATTATGTGTAAGCCTCTGTCGATGGTCAGACACAAAATCCCAGTTTAACCCAATTGAACCATATGTCTATGTCAACCAAATTATCTGGATTCATTAAGTTTAAATTCCAATTATGGCTACCCCCGCCCGACAGGTATATGTCTACCCTGTAAGGAAATCTATTAAAGGGTTATCTATCCTCAAGGAAGATCGTGGACTATTGAGTCTAAGGTCTTAAACTTAAAATCCCTATGTCTAGTTCATTTTAAGTTTCCCAGTTCAATTTTATTAATGGCCAGTTAATAAAAAGCATTAAGATTAAGACTCAATAAATAAACATTTATATTACCCAAACTTGTGATTATTTTACCAACTAGCCATATAGGCGGTAACCTGATTAAGTCAAATTAAGTCCAACCAGCCATAAAGGCGGAACCAAAATTTAATTACCAACCGACCAATCTGGCGGTATCCTTTATTAGTCAGGTTTAAACCAGATTAAAATTGAATTACCAACCGACCAATCTGGCGGTATCCTTTTTAAGTCAATATTTTAAATAGTGAATATATTATTTTTAAGGGAGATTAATCTAAATAGCAATAGTAAAAGAATTACCTTTCACCCTAGCTGGGGAAGTTACCTCCTCGTGGTAAATAGTAAAAACTGTAAAAAGTAAAAAGTAAAAATTAAATTACTATTATTACAAAACGTAATTAAAATTAATTACAAAACTAAAAAAAAAACTAAAAATTAAAAGAAAGTAGAGAGAAACTCTCTCTTTACATCAAAGAGATGAGAGAGAGTGGTGCAGCTGAAACTGAAATTTCGAGCTGAACTTATAGGCCTCGGTAGGCATCCGGCGTCGCGACTCTGAGGCCTTTAGCGTCGCTACGCCAGCTTCTGTCGACGTGGCACGCTCTGGTTCGTCTGTTTGCAGATTCTGGATAAGCTGATAAGGTGACACGTGGCGAGGTGGTTGGGCTTCAATTATTATGACACGTGGCGGCTTCTGATTGGTCGATGAGATTCTTATCCGCCACGTGTCAGATAAGGATTAGATACTCAATGATTGATGCTGACGTGGCGGTGACGTGGCGACACGTGGGAAAGAGACTGTCGGCACCGTAGGATTGTGACACGTGGCACTTCCTGATTCGCTGATGATGACGTGGCGATGAGGTGGCAGTTTGACTTGGTCAACCTGGTGATGTGGATGATGACGCGGCAATGACGTGGAGTGACACGTGGCACACATGGCGATGGCGACTGTTGGCACCGTAGGATGCTGACACGTGGCACGACGCTTGTTAGCAGATCGGCTGTGATGGTGACACGTATCACGGTGCACGTTAGCAAAGTCAAACTTTTCTCAGATTCTGATTTGTGTACCCGGTGCACGTTAGCACTGTTCGGTGTACGTTGCGACGCTGAAGGTCTTGGCATCGCGACGTGGAAAATTACCAAAATACCCCTTTTTGCCAATTTTCACTGTTCTACTCCAAATCACCTCCAGAATGTCCTGAAACTTTATTTATCTACAAAATAACACAAAACATATCAAAATATTCACAAAACTCAAGAAACTATATAAAATATTAGGTTAAATGAGTGGGAAATAGTGATATAAATACCACTCATCACTCCCACAACACGCACAAGTGTAATACTAGTCTTTTACGTATTCATCGATGACCAATCTCGATAATACTCTGACTGGGGATATTTAATGATTCTGCCTTCATGGACTGATACTGTCTCATATCATTCTCAATCCAGGCACTAATCATAGGGACCTCTCATCATTTATATATCGAGGTAATCTAATCACAAATGATAAGAGTGCAATCTCATTTGTCACATAGTTAATTTGTACAACAACACAATGATATGTACAAATAGTGACGCTATGGGTCATAATTGTCCAACAACTTGCACAGTACAAATATAACAGCATATATGATTGCTGTAGGAATTGTTCATAAATGGTTCAATGTGTTTAATTATTGAACAGATCATTTATGAGGTTCCATAGTGGTTTAGGGATTGGTGAATGACGATGAGGGCACTTTGGGAATTGGAATAAAAAAAATTACTATGCATGTGAATAGTAATGTGAATAGTAACATGAATAATAAAAGTTTTTGTTATTTGTTTTGAATTCCAATTCGGCCCAAACTCTTATTAGGGTTTTATAATCTCATTTAACCACTAAATTAAGATCCAATGGCTAAGATTAAATTAGCTTTTATCCCACATCAGATTCTTAATTAATTTTGTTGTCTTTAGAGCACTATATAAACCCAAAGAATTCTTCACAAATTTTTGCACCAAAACCTTTCATATCTTGGGTTTATATAAGTGAGCAACTCTAAAGTTTAAGAGTAAGCCACTGATTTTGAGGATCCTTAAGTCTAATTGACTAGAGGAACCTCGAGTTAAAAGTTTTGAGGTATTTGCCTAGGCTAGCACCAAGGGCAAAATACCCGTGCACTCAAGGCGTAGTCTTGCCGTTGAGTTTTGGCTTTGGTGTGTGCATCTTTGGAGGCCACACACTTGGCTGGCTCTTTGGAACGTGGAAGAGCTTACTAAGTTCGAGAAAAGCTTGTAGATTGGAGGGAAGACTGGAGGAGTCTTCGGTTCAAGTAAGTCTTTTTCTTTCTTTATTTTAATTAGAGTTCTTATGATAGTTAGAATGTTTAGGTTTATGTTCTTTGCATGTTTATGATTTTTATGCTTAGAATATATAGTAACATCCCTAGACTTGTAGAATAATCAAAACAAATGGGTCTTGGGAAAAGGGAAAGCGGCATAATAATTTTTTATTTTCCGCTGCGCACTCGCGGCCGCTTCCAAACAGGGTGGCTCGGGTCGTGAAATGAAACGGCGAGCTGGGATCGTGAAACCCATTCATACGTCTTTCTCTCTCCATTTCTCGCTTTTTCGGTATTTTCTGCATCGCCACCGGCCACTGGTTATGTTGGCAGTAAATCTCGGACCATCCGAACACGTACGTACCTCATACTACGTTTTACCGATTTACGAGACATGGTTGGCTTCTAGCAAAGCACCGTGCCTACCCAATTCTCCATAAATATTCTTAATGGAATATATAATCTATATCAGGCGTAGTATACGTAGTATTGTGTATTACGATCCAGTATCAGATGTCACATGCAAGGCCTGAGGCTGGAATAGTGTCTACCCCGTACGAAGCATATATCATATTACAAGCAACTAGCCTCTTTAATCGGATAATCAGGACCATGTCATATTAGGTTGCAACCAATTTAGAGTACCAGTTCTGTATCCCTACGTGATCATCATATCCATATGACTGAAGTGATACTTCCATCTTGACATCACACCCAATACACTACGATTCTTAATAAACCCAGAAGAGGCGTACACAGAACCTGTTAAAATCCTGGACGAAAAAAACCAAAGCGTATTGATTGTCGCAAGTACTAGCGATGCAAGTCTCAGGTTAAGACCAAATACACCTACCCTGATGCGGACTCCCATAGACAGATAGTCATACTACCAATGGGATTCCGCGGGGTCTATCCAGAGCGAAACTGTTTCCGTACCATTGGTAAACAAAACCTCATATCACACTTGCATAAGTATCCAATACTTAAATATATGAGAACTATGATGTTACGCTTCCATAACACGCACAAGTGCAATACTAGTCTATTCCGCATTATCGATGTCCAGTCTCGATAATACTACGACTATGGATATTTAATGATTAAACCTTTATGGATTGATATTGTCTCATATCTTATAATCTGGAACTAATCATAAGGACTTTTATCATTTATATATATAAGTAATAAAATTACAAAATGATAAAATGCAATTTCCATTGCTACATAATTAATTTGTACAAAAACCACAATGTCTTTTCGAAATAGTGACGCTATGGGTCATAATTGTCTAACAATCTCTTACTTGGCCTATAGCCAGTCACTCAAGCATCTAATACCTGAACTATGTACATGTCGCTCAAACTTTTGCTGAGGAATAGCTTTCGTCAGCGGATCTGCAATGTTGTCATCTAATGCGACCTTCTCGATCTTCACATCGCCACGATGTATGATCTCACGAATCAGATGGAAACGTTGAAGAACATGCTTGGATCGTTGATGAGACCGCGGTTCCTTAGCCTGCGCTATAGCCCCGTTATTGTCACAATACAATGGAACGGGCTCAGCTGCTAACGGAACTACTCCTAATCCAATTAGGAATTTACGGATCCAAACCGCCTCTTTTGCTGCTTCAGCTGCAGCAATATACTCCGCTTCTATTGTTGAATCGGCAACAATCTATTTCTTGGAAGATTTCCAGCTTACTGCTCCGTTATTCAAACAAAATATGTACCCGGATTGCGACTTGCAGTCGTCTTTATCGGTTTGGAAACTTGCGTCGGTATACCCAGTTACCTAAAGTTCTCCATCTCCATAGATTAAGAAAGCATCCTTAGTTCGTCTAAGATACTTAAGGATATTCTTAACCTCTATCCAGTGACCGTCACCTAGATCTGCCTATAGCGACTACACATGCTCAAAGCATACGAGACATCAGGTCGCGTACATATCATGGCATACATGATCGATCCAACTGCCGATGCGAACGGTATCCAATTCATGTTCGTCTCTCTCATCTTGAGTTTTAGGACACATGTCCTTAGATAGAGTGACGCCATGTGACACTGACAACAGCCCCCTCTTGGACTGATCCATGTTGAATCTCTTCAACACTTTGTCAATGTACGTGCCCTGGGAGAGTCCAATCAGCTATCTAGATCTATCCCGGTAGATCTTTATTCCTAGAATAAAGGTTGTTTCTCACAGATCCTTCATGAAGAATTTTAATGAAAGCCAAGCTTTCACCGACGTTAACATGGTAATGTCATTGCCAATAAGCAATACATCGTCAACGTAAAGGACAATGAATGTCAGTTCGCTCCCACTAACCTTCTTACATACACAAGGATCATCCTCGTTTTGAACGAAATCATATTCTTTTATGATCTCATCCAAACGTTGGTTCCAAGAACGCGATGCTTGCTTCAATCCATAAATGGATCGATTTAACTTACAAACCTTGTTTTCAAGTTTTGGTACGACAAAACCGTCAGGCTGTTGCATATAAACATCCTCCAAAAGGTTTTCGTTAAGGAAAGTGGTTTTGACGTCCATCTGCCTTATCTCGTAATCGAAATATACAGCAATAGCAAGCATTATTCGAATGGATTTAATCATGGCAACGGATGAAAAAGTTTCATCATAATCGACACCATGTCGTTGACGATACCATTTCACTACAAGCCTAGCTTTGTACGTTTATATGTTGCCATCCATGTCGGTCTTCCTCTTGAAGACCCATTTGCAACCAATAGGCTTTACGCCTTCTGGTGCATCAACCAGTGTCCAAACTTGGTTGGTACATGGAATCCATTTCGGAATTCATGGCATCTTGGCATAAACCGGAGTCGATACCTTGTATCGCTTCCTAATACGTAGCCAGCTCGTCTTCCTCAATAAGATTAATATCCACATGAGGTTAGATCAGAAACCCATACCTCTCAGGTTATTTTATGACTCTCTCCGACCTATGCGGTCCTTGTGTATACGAAGATTGTGGTACAGTCTCATCCCTGATGGACTGTTCATGTTCAGTTAAGGATTCTGTGCCATGAACAGTATCACTCCGATTTTCATCGAGTTATACTTTCCTCCCACTTATCACTGCATTTAGGAATTCCTTCTCAAGGAAAACCGCATGTAGAGTAACAAATATTTTGTTCTCTTGTGGGTGATAGAAGTAATATCCTTTGGTTTCCCTAAGATATCCTACAAATAGGCATTTATCCGATTAGGGTTCAAGTTTGGTACCTTCCAAACGTTTGACGTATGCCCAGCAACCCCAAATCTTCAGGAATGAGAAACCCGGTTTCTTTCCTGTCCATATTTCATACGGAGTCTGTTGAACAAACTTTGACGGAACCTTATTCAAAATAAGTATTGCACTGTTCAATGCATATCCCCAGAAGGAAATAGTAGCTCTATTGACTCATCATAGACCTTACCATGTCCAATAAAGTTTGGTTTCTCCCGTTCGGACACACAGTTTAATTACGGTGTTCCAGGAGGAGTCCAGTGTTAAAGAATACCATATTCTTTCAAGTAATCAAGAACTCATTTCTTAAGTATTCGCCACCACGGTCCGACCGTAATGTCTTAATACTTTTGCCGGTCTATTTTTCAACTTCATGTCGAAACTCTTTGAATTTCTCAAAGGTTTCTGACTTGTGTCTCATAAGATACACATAACCATAACGTGATGCATCATCCGTAAAGGTTACGAAGTATTCATATCCACCTCTAGCCTGGCTAGACATGGGCCCACATACGTCACTATGAACGAGGGCTAAAAGTTCGGTGGCACGTGCACCTTTACCGCTAAAAGGTGATTTAGGCATCTTGCCTAATAAACAAGATTCACAGACGTCATATGAATTTGGATCAAATCCATCCAAGTACCCACTCTTCGAAGAAGTGTGGATACGTGTCTTGTTTATGTGTCCCATACGACAATGCCACATATAAGTTTCATCTTTGTTACTTACTTTAAACCTTTTGTTTGTTACATTATATGTTTGAGATTGATTCATATTCAAAATATATAGACCATTATTTACATCAGCAATGCAAATTTCCATATCATTTTTATACATAAAACACCCAATGTTTCTAAATACAAAAGTGTACCCACATTGGGCTAACATAGATACAAAAATAATATTCATAGTCAAACTAGGTACATAATAACAGTCTGTAAGTTTAAGTACATGCCCCGATGGCAGTTCCAAAACAAAAGTGCCAACGGCCAAAACGGCGACTGTGTCCCATTTCCAACGCGGAGGTCAATCTCTCATGAGGCCAGTCTCCTGCTAATCTACAGATCCTGCACATCAGTACATATATGAGTTCCACTACCAGAATCAAAAATCCAATTTTTAAAACTAGTAGTAGACATGTTTATTTCTATAACAAACATACTTGAAGCCGGTGCCTTGCCCGCTTTGATTTCCTTCATGTGTGCCTTGTACTCGCGGCAGTCACGCTTCCAGTGACCCCGCTTGCCGCACTGGAGACAAACATCTTGGGATTTATCCTTAGGTTTCCTAGAACCTTTTGACGATTTGGTCTTGCTTTTTTTCTTGTGCTTCTTATTCTTAACACCTCTAGTTGCCTTGGGCCAAGCCCTCAGAGTCTGAGATGTTGAAGCATAGTGCGCCTCGCGCTTCTTGCCCTTAAGGAGCTCCTTTTCTGCCTCACGCAGAGTGGACATCAACTCTCCAAGAGTTTGGTCATGGTTCAACATGCTGTAGTTCATGATGAACACACTTTAAGTGTCGGGGAGAGACTGTAGGATCAAATCTACTGAAGTCTCAGCCTCAAAGACTATGCTCATCTGTCCGAGCTGCTCAATGTCAGAAATCATCTATGACACATGGTGCTCAACAGACGTACCCTCTGACATTCGAGCGCGGAAGAGCTTCTTCTGCAACTCATATCTTTGCGATCTAAGGTTAGATCGGTGAAGATCATGCAACTTCGCCATCATCTCATAGGGATCCAACCCATTGTTTTGACGATGGAATTACGGAGTCATAGTGGTAAGCATTACCGATTGAGCAGTCCCATTGTCATCGCTATGAGTCTTCCAAAGCTCTAGCTCAAGCAACTGATCAGGTCGGGGCTTAGGCCCAATAGGTCGCTTTAAAGTGTAGAGTAACTTCTCGGATCCCAAACATTCTGAGATTCATATCCCAGTCCTGAAAGTTTGTGCCATTAAAGACGTTGTCGCCCATGACAATATACCTAATGCTTAACTTTCCTGTCATCTTAACCGCAATAGTCCAACTATTCGATTAACGATGTATGGGTACAGTCTAACTGTTACAAGAAAAAATAATATATTAGTCCAACTAATAAAATAATTTGAAAGCGCGTAAAGCTAAGTATTTGAAAGAAATTACAAATTCAATACTAGACTCCCACTATTTTTTGGCGTGCCTCTAACCATCTGTTGAGTACTCGGGAAACCTAGTTTCCTAGTGGGCTAGGATCCCGTTAAATAACACACAACCTTGACTTTGGCCAACAAGCTGTATGATATTTAACTAGGTAGATCTCTAAGATCAATTGGATCTCATCCAATTAATAGATCCGGTAGGTGGACCTCGAAGTCCGAAACATATATACAATATATATACCAATATATCCAATATATTTTCCTAACCTTTTTCCTCTGAATCAACTAAGCCTTGGCTTTGGCACAACAAGCTTAATGATTCCAGTTAAGCGGAACCCATTGACTTTGGAAAGCTTCGTAATCGATGTCGATGGACATGAAGTGATCTTGACTTTGGCCAACAAATCACAACTTGGATAAGACACACGATATGCAACAAAGCCTTCATGATTTAAACACATCCGCGATGGACAAAGGTCCTGACTTTGGCCAACAAACCAGTGCCAATCTTGGATCTTGAGTAAGAATCACTCAATGGAAGGAAAAACGATTAATATTTGTTGAGGGTTTTTCGCGTAAATTGGCAACCAATTTATTATCTTTGTTAGGTCTCATCATACACCCTTAAGCATGCATTCTAAAAGCATAATAAGGCGCTGAAATAAATTAATAACGATATGCAGATGGATATTTCACAGATTGTTCCTAAAACAAATCAGTCCATTTCCTCTCCCCAACTAGCACTATTATTACTTCTACCTAATTACATAATACAATAAGAGAAACCTCATTGACATTGAGGGGAATTAGGTGAGAAGAGAATTACAAAGAATCAAGAGAGATAAGGCTGGACACGCAGGTCCAATTTAATAAATTCTAAATTTACAACAATTTACAAAATTGCCATTCCCTTCTAATATCCATCTGATATACATTATTCATTCAACACATCCATGTATTCACACAAAGCATTTATTCAATCAATCTAATCCAATTAATTAATCGTTGAATAAAGTGATCATCCAATGTTCAAACAACGATTTGATTTTGCACGAGTCCAACTCGTTTAAGAATAAGTACTCAAAGTACGAATTCTTGAATTATATCAACTACAATTTAAATCTAATTTAATTCGTATTCAATACTAATTCCATATTTAATTCTAAATTAAATAACTACACTTTTTAATGTGCCTTTACGACTTAGATTCCAAATCTAATCTAAATGGGTCTCAAAGCCCAATTAACATCTAATGTTATTTAATTAAAGCCAATGGGCTTTCAATTATTTCTTAAGGCATGGACTTTGGTCAATGGGTCAAACCCAAATACCAAAGCCCATCAAGGAATCACCTTATTTGCCAAGAAACCAATTTAGGCCCATTAGGCCCAATTAAACTTTAAAGGCCCATTAGTTATATTTGGACTTAATGGAATGGTTTAGGCCCAATTTGGATCCAATCCAATTGACCTAAACCAACTTGGCCCAACCAAGCCCATTAGGCCCAAATACAACATTATAAGCCCAATTCTAAATCAAGCCCAACTAATTAAATTTTAATTTTCCAAATTTCAAAATTCAATTAATTAAAGTGTATTAAATCAATTAATTATCTAAATTAATATTTCCAAAATACTAATTTAATCAATTAATTTGTTCAACTCATGTCCAACATTTTGAAACAAAAATCATCTCATTTCATGCTCCATAGCTCACGGTATTTTAGGGTTTATAACATTCGATTTCGATTTCAATCCGATTGAATATCAAATCAACATAACCATGTTTTTTTCAACTCATCCAATGATCAAAAAACAAAAATACCATGACTATATTAAGGCACATACATTCGGCCAACATACATTATTTGGGGAAAATTAATCCAATTCATTTTCGTCAAATTGATCATGCATAACTCCAAGTCATTCATATACAAGCATGCTCAAACAACAATTTGGTTAAATCATGCTCAAATCCAATTTACCCAATTTTACCCAAATTTCAATTTCATGCTTGTTAAGGCTCCATGATACAATTGTTGTTTTCTAAGGCATTCCCAAGATCATACAAGCAATGAAATAAAGTGAATACATAAAGAAGTGTGGCGGAATCATACTTACAATGAACGGATTATGGAAGTGTTGATAACAAAAATTTTGTCCTTGTAGAAGTCCTCCAAGATTTCGGCCAAGGTGTCCTTTGAATGTAATCTCCAAGCTCCAAGCTTTGATGGTGATTCCAAGCTCAAAGGTAGGTTTCCCTATCACCTAAGTATGATTCTTCAAGTGCTAGCTTTGGAAAAAATTGCAACAAAATTTTCCCTAAAATTCTTGTGTGGTTTGGCCAAGAGAGGGAGGAGAGGAAGATAGAGCTTTTTCTATTTTTGTGTTTTGTTTTTCCAAAAAACTTAATACAAAAGTCTCACCAAAAATTGGTATATGACCGGCGTAAACACACACGTATAACGCAAGCGCACGTATCGTTCAAGTAGTATAAAAATATCGATCCCACGAGGACTTAATTCCTACTGTTGTTATTAATTGTTGATACTATTTATTTACAAATATCTAATAAGATGATTGATTGATTTGAAAGGATGATGATTCTAAAAACAAGTAAAAGAAATTGAAAGAAGATAAATGAAGATTAAAACTATAATAGGGTTGTGAATTCTTCCAATATTATTAAAAGATGAAGTAGTTATATCATAGTTGGGTAAATTATTGAATTATTAATCTGGAACACAAATTATGTAAAAGCCTCTTCCGAATGATCATTTACAAATACCTAGTATAATCCAATTGAACCATATGTCTATGTCAATTAAATTACCTAGATTCATTAAGATTGAGTTCCAATTATGACTACCCCGCCCAACAGGTATATTCCTATCCTGTAAGGAAATCTATAAAAAGGGCTATCTATCCTTAAGGAAGATCGTGGGGTATTGAGTCTGTGGTCTTTAACTTAAAATCCATATGTCTAGTTCATTTTAAGTTTATCTAAATCAATTTTATTAAAGGCCAATTAATAAAAAGATATTAAGATTATGACTCAATAAATAACTCTTTTAAATTACTCAAACTATAATCTAACCATTTTAAAACCGGTTATATTAGATTTTATCACAACCCTAGATATTTAATTTAGTTACAATACATAGCTAAAACTAATAAAAACTTAAAAGACATAAAATGAAATTGCTGAAAAGTAATAAAAAGAAATGCTAAGGTAAAAGGAATTAACTTCTACTATTCACTATTTAGATATCTCCCATAAAATAATATATAATCTTGTGATATTTTAAACCAACCGTCCAGAATGGCGGTATCCTGATTAAGTCAAATTCAAATATACCAGCCATAAGGCGGAACAGAAATATAAACTTAAACCAACCGTCCAGTATTGGGTATCCTCATTAAGTCAGGTTTAACCAGATTAAATTTAATAACCAACCGTCCGAAAATGGCGGTATCCTTTATTAATTCAGATTTTAAATAGTTTATATATTATTTTTTAAGGGAGATTAATCTAAAAAGCAAAAGTAAAAGATTACCTTATTACCTCAGCATGGTGAGGTTACTCCCCTCATGGTTGAATAGAATTACTACTACAAAGCGTAAATAAAACTGAATATATGAAGAAAATATGAAGAACTCTCTATTATATAAGTATTTACAGAGGATTTGGTACATTTGAAACTAAAAATTCGAAATCTATTTATAGGCAAAAATCTAATTTTTTATTATTATTTTCTCATTTTTATTTTTTTATCATTTATATTATTTTATTATTATTTTTTTTGTTGGATCGCTGAATTTTCGACACGTGGCATGCTGTGCTAAAAAAGACGGCTCGTTGAATTTTTGACACGTGGCATGGTGGTGCAATTACCAAAATACCCTCGGTGTCGGGACGCCCAAAATTACCAAAATACCCTTTTCGTCAAATTTCACAGTTTTGCTCCAAATCACCTCCAGAATATCTTGAAACTTTATTTCGGTGTCGGGATGCCCAAAATTACCAAAATTTGTTTCGGGACGTCCAAAATTACCAAAATACCCTTTTTGCCAAATTTCACCAAATTTCACAGTTTTGCTCCAAATCACCTCCAAAATGTCCTGAATCTTTATTTATCTGCAAAATAACACAAAACACATCAAAATATTCACAAAACTCAAGAAACTATACAAAATATAAGTTAAATGAGTGGAAAATAGTGATAGTTTTACCACTCATCACACCCCCAAACCTAACATTTTGCTAGTCCTCGAGCAAAATAAAATAACATAATAAAATTTAACACTAAGCCACTTTCGTAGGGATCACGATTGCATTTAGCATATGCAACAAGCCTTTAAACCCATAGGTGTCCCTAGTGGACGAGTTGTAGTCTCGTGAGGGTTTACAGCAATGATACCCACAAACATTTTACAAAAGTAAAAAGGTAGTGAAACTAATGCATACAAAAGCAAAAAGACAAGAGAAATAAAGAAGTTAGTGACTAATCATGTGAAACTTCTACTCCAATTATTAGTTGTTTTGTTTCATTCTAAATTACTAAATAAGTAAATTCTCCGATTATTTTTTACCATTCTTCATATACACAGCCAACAAAATATTAAACAACTCATTTTTGCCCACAAAGGTCATAAGTGCAGTTGATAAGAGAGTAATATTTTTGTCCTAAAGTTTTATCAGAATTCACATCTTTTTGTAGTAATGGAATAAATTTTCTGATTTTTCTGATTTTTTCTTTGATTTTTCATTTTTCAATTTTTTATTATTTACAATATCTTCCATCTATGTAGCGAGCTTTAGGTCGGTGACTCCTAAACCAGTTGGCTTTATGGCATCAGGTGTTAAGACACCCCTACTGACTTAATTACCCAGACTTCAGATATATATATATATATATATATATATATAATTTTTCATCATTTTTTATCCATGTAACGAGCTTTGGGCCAATGACTCCCAAACCAGTTGGTTTTAGGGCACTAGGTGTTAAAACACCCTTACAGAATTAATAACTCGAATCTCAGAAGTGTTTTTTTTTTTTATTCCATCACTTTTTTTGAGATGCTCTCCAATTAAATTATAGCACTGAATATTACAATCTTTTCAATTTTATCCTATATCCGTATGTTACCATGTATGTTGATAATATCTACCAACTAAGTATATGAAGATTCATTTTAGTCAGTTTTTTGGAGAATTTACAGATTTAATAATTCAAAAGTGAATAAACAAAAATTAACTTGTTTTGAATTAGGTTTGAAATACGCCTCATGAGTGGAAATTCCTTACACAGCTATTTCTTACCAATTTCATCTTTTTAGTCAACATAACAACCACATATTTCTACTAGTCATAAAACAATAATTTACATGTTTTTTTTTTTCAAAGGCTCTCGCTGACGAAAGATAATTCGCAACTAGGACTCCCCACTCAAGGGTTCAAGCGACCAAGTGAACGCACCTTTTTTATACCTTATGGTACGTGCCAACGAATTTATGGTGTGTGACTAACTGTCGAATGGACTTCCCATTGTAGATTCCCCAGAGGGAAGGTGGAGCGAGGCTCACTTAAATACCCAAGCCCCTTAGGCTCTTATCGCTTGTTGTCAGGAATAAACAACGAGTCCTCCAAAGTAGTCTGTCACAACATGCTACAAGTGAATGATTATCTAGGTGCCTCCACAGCTTTTCTTATAAAAAGGTAGTGAGTGAAGGAAGACACCAAACCATTACCTAGCTCTAAATATGCCCTTTGTTTTTATTAATTTTTTAATTTTTTTTTATTTTTCGAAAACTTTGGACTAAAAATAAAAACACAATACAAACAAGTACTATTAACTATTCCTCACCCCCAAACCTAAATGAGACATTGTCCCCAATGTCTTAAACAGTAGAAGAAGAGTTTAGAAGATAATACCTGGTTGGCTGAATTACTATAAGTAAATTAAAGGTTAAGATCCAGATTAACACGACGCCTCTTACCACGATCATCATCAGACCATTTTATCTTTGAAATGAAAGGGTCAACTTGTGGTTCATAGGCTACGAGTTGGTCAAGTAGATCTAGAGCAGTTCTGGCAGTAAAGAGGAGGTCTTTCATAGGTTTTGATATGAACCCATTTCTCCGAGCATCATCAAGAAACACACAAAGAAAATCATAAAATCCATCAACGTTGAGCAGTCGAAGCGGTTTCTGGTGGATGTTCAGGTTCGCCCAAGATAGTACTACAAAAAAATTTCCTCCAATGTGCCCAAGCCACCTGGCAAAGCAATAAAAGCATCAGAACGGTTAATCATTTCAACCAGTCGTTCAGACATACCTGGCACGATCAGTTCCTCTCCGTTTGATGATCCAATAAGATTTGCCTCTGCCAAGGGTTTTGGGATGATTCCCAAAACATGACTGCCTCTTTCTTGTACGGCCTTTGAAACGATCCCCATTAGTCCAAGATTTCCTCCGCCATATATTAAGTGCATATTCATTGCAGCTAAGACTCGACCCAATTCCTTTGCTGCTTCTATGTATTGTGGTTTAGTACCAACACTACTACCGCAAAACACACAAATGTTTTCAACTCATCTTCTTGAAGTGGCTTCCATTTTTTTTTTATGTATTTCTTCTCAACTGAGGATGCCTTCAAAAGTGCAATGACGGGCTGAATTTATAGTACCTGAAAAGGGTGAGTAATAATAGCACTAGTATCTTCCAAAGGAAGCTTGTTAGCTAAACAACAAAAGAAATCGTGAAAGGTCAAAAAGTCTGGATCCTGTCTACGAAAATAAAGATAATTACAACAGAAAAGCAAATCAAAGCAATAATTAAGGCAACAGAATTGTGTATGCAATACGCCACTCGCTTAGTATAAATTCATTAGGATGCGTCTCAAAAATTCATTCTTTACTTAGCCATCACAAATGAATTAGCTCTCTTCTTTGTGATTGTCAAACACCATTCCTTCTGTCTTAAAATGCTCCGTTTGAATTTCCCTACAAAAAAACACACACAATAAAAAATATTCTACAACATGTATACACAAAATATGAAAAACATAAATTATAACAGAGTGCATGGGTTGCCTCCCTACTAGCGCTAAATTTTTCGTCTTCAGCCAGACGTGACTGAAATCTATCTGTCAAGGAGGTTTCAGCGTCGTTTTGGATGTCCGATCAAAGACAATCTCGTGAGCGTTGCTTTTGAAGGGTCTCTTCCAACGGTAAAGTGGCAAAAAGATTTTGTCTCATTCAGTGCTTGTGCCACCTTTTTATCTTTGTTGCTCCAGTGGTTCCTGAAAAGAAAGAAAGAAAATCAGGAGGTCTTGTATGGTGCTTGACTTGGAATGGAATTTCCATTCTGTCAAGCTTCTGTGTGATATCTCTAAATGTACTCCCCAAAACAGCGATGTTTCTCCTGAATGCTCTGGATCTTTGAATAAATTCAGCTCCCATTTGCTCTTCTTCTTGCTCCACCTTTTCTTCACAAATGTATTTGAAAATTTCCATATTCAGCTCTTCATCTGTCATCTGTGAAATACATGCTTCAAAATGTCAACCTGAGGATGAAAAGAAATGTCAGATTTTAGGTCTTCATCCTCTGATCTGATTGAAATGATTGGCTCAGGTAGATCTTCTTCAAACATTTGTGCAAAGCATGATCCCAAATCTTCATTCTGAGGATGGAAAGTTTCATCCTTCCTTGTTGTGCAGTTGGTACAAAAAACTCAGTTTCTTCATCCTCGTCAAAGTCAGAATAATAAAAATCAAATTGAGACTTTGTTGGTGCAGGCTCCTGAACTGATACCTCTGATTCTTGATACTGCTCAGCCTCATCCTCTGTTATGATGTCATGATGAGTCTCAGGATATTCGAAGGCTTCTTCAGTAGTATTTGAATTTGCTCCGTGAGATATGTGATTCATGTTATCTGTTAATTGTCTAACTTGATCTGTCATCATCTGTATAGACGCAGCTTGACTCTGAATTTGTGCATCAAATTGAGCTTCTCGTTCCATGAATAAATTTATGAACATGTCAACCCTCTGATCTTCCTCTGATGGTTCTGATTGTTGATGAAAATCGTAGGTAGAAGGTGGATAAGATGGAAAATGTGATGATTCTTCGTACCTTGAATTATTCCAATAATTCTGCCACTCTGAAAGGTATATACATTGATCGCTCGGGTGGTTACCATCACATATTACACATCTCCCCATTTCATTCTGATGAGCAAATGTAGTGTTGTTTGGTTCTGGCTTCCAGTGATAGTTGTTGGGCTTGACAACAGGCCTCAGAAACTGGACTGTTGCTCCCAGATTTGGGGTGTATCTTCTTGTAAAGCTCGTGATATTTCAATCTCCCAATATTGTTCCATTTTTTTAATCACCTGAAAACAAAAGAAAGAAATAAAAATTACAGATAAAGAAAATTAGATACAAGTAAATTAGATAGCTTCAAAATTAATAACTCAAGAAAAATAAGTCCCCGGCAACGGCGCCAAAAACTTGACCGGCGTAAACACACACGTATAACGCAAGCGCACGTATCGTTCAAGTAGTATAAAAATATCGATCCCACGAGGACTTAATTCCTACTGTTGTTATTAATTGTTGATACTATTTATTTACAAATATCTAAAAAGATGATTGATTGATTTGAAAGGATGATGATTCTAAAAACAAGTAAAAGAAATTGAAAGAAGATAATGAAGATTAAAACTATATAGGGTTGTGAATTCTTCCAATATTAATTAAAAGATGAAGTAGTTATATCATAGTTGGGTAAATTATTGAATTATTAATCTGGAACACTAAATTATGTAAAAGCCTCTTCCGAATGATCATTTACAAATACCTAGTATAATCCAATTGAACCATATGTCTATGTCAATTAAATTACCTAGATTCATTAAGATTGAGTTCCAATTATGACTACCCCCGCCCAACAGGTATATTCCTATCCTGTAAGGAAATCTATTAAAAGGGTTATCTATCCTTAAGGAAGATCGTGGGTTATTGAGTCTGTGGTCTTTAACTTAAAATCCCTATGTCTAGTTCATTTTAAGTTTATCTAAATCAATTTTATTAAAGGCCAATTAATAAAAAGGCATTAAGATTATGACACAATAAATAACTCTTTAAATTACTCAAACTATAATCTACCCCTTTTAAAACCGGTTATATTAGATTTTATCACAACCCTAGATATTTAATTTAGTTACAATACATAGCTTAACTAATAAAAACTTAAAAGACATAAAATGAAATTGCTGAAAAGTAATAAAAGAAATGCTAAGGTAAAAGGAATTAACTTCTACTATTCACTATTTAGATATCTCCCATAAAATAATATATAATCTTGTGATATTTTAAACCAACCGTCCAGAATGGCGGTATCCTGATTAAGTCAAATTCAAATATACCAGCCATAAGGCGGAACAGAAATATAAACTTAAACCAACCGTCCAGTATGGCGGTATCCTCATTAAGTCAGTTTAACCAGATTAAATTAATAACCAACCGTCCGAAAATGGCGGTATCCTTTATTAATTCAGATTTTAAAAAGTTTATATATTATTTTTTAAGGGAGATTAATCTAAAAAGCAAAAGTAAAAGAATTACCTTATTACCTCAGCATGGTGAGGTTACTCCCTCATGGTTGAATAGAATTACTACTACAAAGCGTAAATAAAACTGAATATATGAAGAAAATATGAAGAACTCTCTATTATATAAGTATTTACAGAGGATTTGGTACATTTGAAACTAAAAATTCGAAATCTATTTATAGGCAAAAAAATCTAATTTTTTATTATTATTTTCTGATTTTTATTTTTTTATTATTTTATTATTTTATTATTATTTTTTTTGGATCGCTGAATTTTCGACACGTGGCATGGTGTGCTAAAAAAGACGGCTCGTTGAATTTTTGACACGTGGCATGGTGGTGCAATTACCAAAATACCCTCGGTGTCGGGACGCCCAAAATTACCAAAATACCCTTTCGTCAAATTTCACAGTTTTGCTCCAAATCACCTCCAGAATATCTTGAAACTTTATTTCGGTGTCGGGATGCCCAAAATTACCAAAATTTGTGTCGGGACGTCCAAAATTACCAAAATACCCTTTTTGCCAAATTTCACCAAATTTCACAGTTTTGCTCCAAATCACCTCCAAAATGTCCTGAATCTTTATTTTCTGCAAAATAACACAAAACACATCAAAATATTCACAAAACTCAAGAAACTATACAAAATATAAGTTAAATGAGTGGAAAATAGTGATATTTTTACACTCATCACACCCCCAACCTAATATTTTGCTAGTCCTCGAGCAAAATAAAATAACATAATAAAAAATTAATAAGCCACTTTCGTAGGGATCACGATTGCATTTAGCATATGCAACAAGCCTTTAAACCATAGGTGTCCCTAGTGGACGAGTTGTAGTCTCGTGAGGGTTTACAGCAATGATACCCACAAACATTTTACAAAAGTAAAAAGGTAGTGAAACTACTGCACACAAAAGCAAAAAGACAAGAGAAATAAAGAAGTTAGTGACTAATCATGTGAAACTTCTACTCCAAGTTATTAGTTGTTTTGTTTCATTCTAAATTACTAAAAAAGTAAATTCTCCGATATATTTTTACCATTCTTCATATACACAGCCAACAAAATATTAAACAACTCATTTTTGCCCACAACGGTCATAAGTGCAGTTGATAAGAGAGTAATATTTTTGTCCTAAAGTTTTATCAGAATTCACATCTTTTTTGTAGTAATGGAATAAATTTTCTGAGTTTTCTGATTTTTTTCTTTGATTTTTCATTTTCAATTTTTTATTTATTTACAATATCTTCCATCTATGTAGCGAGCTTTAGGTCGGTGACTCATAAACCAGTTGGCTTTAGGGCATCAGGTGTTAAGACACCCCTACGGACTTAATTACCCAGACTTCAGATATATATATATATAAATTTTTCATCATTTTTGATCCATGTAACGAGCTTTGGGCCAATGACTCCCAAACCAGTTGGTTTTAGGGCACTAGGTGTTAAAACACCCTTACAGACTTAATAACTCGAATCTCAGACGTTTTTTTTTTTTTTTTTTTTATTCCATCACTTTTTTTGAGATGCTTCTCCAATTAAACTATTGCACTGAATATTACAATTTTCAATTTTATCCTATGTCCGTATGTTACCATGTATGTTGATAATATCTACCAACTAAGTAGATGAAGATTCATTTTAGTCAGTTTTATGGAGAATTTACAGATTTAATAATTCAAAAGTGAATAAACAAAAATTAACTTGTTTTGAATTAGGTTTGAAATACGCCTCAGGAGTGGAAATTCTTTACACAGCTATTTATTACCAATTTCATCTTTTTAGTCAACATAACAACCAAATATTTCTACTAGTCATAAAACTATAATTTACATGTTTTTTTTTTTCAAAGGCTCTCGCTGACGAAGGATTATTCGCAACTAGGACTCCCCACTCAAGGGTTCAAGCGACCAAGTGAACGCACCTTTTTTATACCTTATGGTACCTGCCAACGAATTTATGGTGTGTGACTAATTGTCGAATGGACTTCCCGTTGTAGATTCCCCAGAGGGAAGGTGGAGCGAGGCTTACTTAAATACCCAAGCCCCTTAGGCTCTTATCGCTTGTTGTCAGGAATAAACAACGAGTCCTCCAAACTAGTCTGTCACAACATGCTACAAGTGAATGATTATCTAGGTGCCTCCACAGCTTTTCCTTATAAAAAGGTAGTGAGTGAAGGAAGACACCAAACCATTACCTAGCTCTAAATATGCCCTTTGTTTTTATAATTTTTTAATTTTTTTTTTATTTTTTTCGAAAAAATTTGGACTAAAAATAAAAACACAATACAAACAAGTACTATTAACTATTCCTCACCCCCAAACCTAAATGAGACATTGTCCCCAATGTCTTAAACAGTAGAAGAAGAGTTTAGAAGATAGTACCTGGTTGGCTGAATTACTATAAGCAAATTAAAGGTTAAGATCCAGATTAACACGACGCCTCTTACCACGATCATCATCAGACCATTTTATCTTTGAAATGATAGGGTCAACTTGTGCTTCATAGGCTACGAGTTGGTCAAGTAGATCTGGAGCAGTTCTGGCAGTAAAGAGGAGGTCTTTCATAGGTTTTGATATGAACCCATTTCTCCGAGCATCATCAAGAAAACACAAAGAAAATCATAAAATCCATCAACGTTGAGCAGTCCAAGCGGTTTCTGGTGGATGTTCAGGTTCGCCCAATATAGTACTAAAAAAATTTCCTCCAATGTGCCCAAGCCACCTGGCAAAGCAATAAAAGCATCAGAACGGTTAATCATTTCAACCAGTCATTCAGACATACCTGGCACGATCAGTTCCTCTCCGTTTGATGATCCAATAAGATTTGCCTCTGCCAAGGGTTTTGGGATGATTCCCAAAACATGACTGCCTCCTTCTTGTACGGCCTTTGAAACGATCTCCATTAGTCCAAGATTTCCTCCGCCATATATTAAGTGCATATTCCTTGCAGCTAAGACTCGACCCAATTCCTTTGCTGCTTCTATGTATTGTGGTTTAGTACCAACACTACTACCGCAAAACACACAGATGTTTTCAACTCATCTTCTTGAAGTGGCTTCCATTTTTTTTTATGTATTTCTTTCTCAACTCAGGATACCTTCAAAAGTGCAATGACGGGCTGGATTTATAGTACCTAAAAAAGGGTGAGTAATAATAGCACTAGTATCTTCCAAAGGAAGCTTGTTAGCTAAACAAAACAAAAGAAATCGTGAAAGGTCAAAAAGTCTGGATCATGTCTACGAAAATAAAGATAATTACAACAGAAAAGCGAATCAAAGTAATAATTAAGGCAACGGAATTGTGTATGCAATACGCCACTCGCTTAGTATAAATTCATTAGGATGTGTCTCAAAATTCATTCTTTACTTAGCCATCACAAATGAATTAGCTCTCTTCTTTACAAACACCATTCCTTCTGTCTTAAAATTCTCCGTTTGAACTTTTCCCTACAAAAATAACACACACAATAAAAAATATTCTACAACATGTAAACACAAAATATGAAAAACATAAATTATAACAGAGTGCATGGGTTGCCTCCCTACTAGCGCTAAATTTTTCGTCTTTAGCCAGACGTGACTGAAATCTATCTGTCAAGGAGGTTTCAGCGTCGTTTTGGATGTCCGATCAAAGACAATCCCGTGAGCGTTGCTTTTGAAGGGTCTCTTCCAACAGTAAGGTGGTAAAAAGAATTTTGTCTCATTCAGTGCTTGTGCCACCTTTTTAATATTTGTTGCTCCAGTTATTCCTGAAAAGAAAGAAAGAAAATCAGGAGGTCTTGTATGGTGCTTGACTTGGAATGGAATTTCCATTCTGTCAAGTTTCTGAGTAATATCTCTAAATTGTACTCCCCAAAACAGTGATGTTTCTCCTGAATGCTCTGGATTTTTAATAAATTCAGACATTTGCTCTTCTTCTTGCTCCAACTTTTCTTCACAAATGTATTTGAAAATTTCCATATTCAGCTCTTCATCTGTCATCTGTGAAATACATGCTTCAAAATTGTCAACCTGATGATGAAAAGAAATGTCAGATTTTAGGTCTTCATCCTCTGATCTGATTGGAATGATTGGCTCAGGTAGATCTTCTTCAAACATCATGGTAAAGCATGATCCAAAAACTTCATTCTCAGGATGGAAAGTTTCATCCTTCCTTGTTGGTGCAGTTGGTACAAAAAACTCAGTTTCTTCATCCTCGTCAAAGTCAGAATAATAAAAATCAAATTGAGACTTTGTTGGTGCAGGCTCCTGAACTGATACCTCTGATTCTTGATACTGCTCACCTTCATCCTCTGTTATGATGTCATGATGAGTCTCAGGATATTCGAAGGCTTCTTCAGTAGTATTTGAATTTGCTCCGTGAGATATGTGATTCATGTTATCTGTTAATTGTCTAACTTGATCTGTCATCATCTGTATAGACGCAGCTTGACTCTGAATTTGTGCATCAAATTGAGCTTCTCGTTCCATGAATAAATTTATGAACATGTCAACCCTCTGATCTTCCTCTGATGGTTCTGATTGTTGATGAAAATCGTAGGTAGAAGGTGGATAAGATGGAAAATGTGATGATTCTTCGTACCTTGAATTATTCCAATAATTCGGCCACTCTGAAAGGTATATACATTGATCACTCGGGTGGTTACCATCACATATTACACATCTCCCCATTTCATTCTGATGAGCAAATGTAGTGTTGTTTGGTTCTGGCTTCCAGTGATAGTTGTTGGGCTTGACAACAGGCCTCAGAAATCTGGACTGTTGCTCCCAGATTTGGGGTGTATCGTCTTGTAAATCTCGTGATCTTTCAATCTCCCAATATTGTTCCATTTTTTTTAATCACCTTGAAAACAAAAGAAAGAAATAAAAATTACAGATAAAGAAAATTAGATACAAGTAAATTAGATAGCTTCAAAATTAACAACTCAAGAAAAATAAGTACCCGGCAACGGCGCCAAAAACTTGATCAGCGTAAACACACACGTATAACGCAAGCGCACGTATCGTTCAAATAGTATAAAAATATCGATCCCACGAGGACTTAATTCCTACTGTTGTTATTAATTGTTGATACTATTTATTTACAAATATCTAATAAGATGATTGATTGATTGAAAGGATGATGATTCTAAAAACAAGTAAAAGAAATTGAAAGAAGATAAATGAAGATTAAAACTATATAGGGTTGTGAATTCTTCCAATATTAATTAAAAGATGAAGTAGTTATATCATAGTTGGGTAAATTATTGAATTATTAATCTGGAACACTAAATTATGTAAAAGCCTCTTCCGAATGATCATTTACAAATACCTAGTATAATCCAATTGAACCATATGTCTATGTCAATTAAATTACCTAGATTCATTAAGATTGAGTTCCAATTATGACTACCCCCGCCCAACAGGTATATTCCTATCCTGTAAGGAAATCTATTAAAAGGGTTATCTATCCTTAAGGAAGATCGTGGGTTATTGAGTCTGTGGTCTTTAACTTAAAATCCCTATGTCTAGTTCATTTTAAGTTTATCTAAATCAATTTTATTAAAGGCCAATTAATAAAAAGACATTAAGATTATGACTCAATAAATAACTCTTTTAAATTACTCAAACTATAATCTAACCCTTTTAAAACCGGTTATATTAGATTTTATCACAACCCTAGATATTTAATTTAGTTACAATACATAGCTAAAACTAATAAGAACTTAAAAGACATAAAATGAAATTGCTGAAAAGTAATAAAAAGAAATGCTAAGGTAAAATGAATTAACTTCTACTATTCACTATTTAGATATCTCCAATAAAATAATATATAATCTTGTGATATTTTAAACCAACCGTCCAGAATGGCGGTATCCTGATTAAGTCAAATTCAAATATACCAGCCATAAGGCGGAACAGAAATATAAACTTAAACCAACCGTCCAGTATGGCGGTATCCTCATTAAGTCAGGTTTAACCAGATTAAATTTAATAACCAACCGTCTGAAAATGGCGGTATCCTTTATTAATTCAGATTTTAAATAGTTTATATATTATTTTTTAAGGGAGATTAATCTAAAAAGCAAAAGTAAAAGAATTACCTTATTACCTCAGCATGGTGAGGTTACTCCCCCATGGTTGAATAGAATTACTACTACAAAGCGTAAATAAAACTGAATATATGAAGAAAATATGAAGAACTCTCTATTATATAAGTATTTACAGAGGATTTGGTACATTTGAAACTAAAAATTCGAAATCTATTTATAGGCAAAAAAAAATCTAATTTTTTATTATTATTTTCTGATTTTTATTTTTTTATCATTTTATTATTTTATTATTTTTTTTTTGGATCGCTGAATTTTCGACACGTGGCATGGTGTGCTAAAAAAGACGGCTCGTTGAATTTTTGACACGTGGCATGGTGGTGCAATTACCAAAATACCCTCGGTGTCGGGACGCCCAAAATTACCAAAATACCATTTTCGTCAAATTTCACAGTTTTGCTCCAAATCACCTCCAGAATATCTTGAAACTTTATTTCGGTGTCGGGATGTCCAAAATTACCAAAATTTGTGTCGGGACGTCCAAAATTTCCAAAATACCATTTTTGCCAAATTTCACCAAATTTCACAGTTTTTCTCCAAATCACCTCCAAAATGTCCTGAATCTTTATTTATCTGCAAAATAACACAAAACACATCAAAATATTCACAAAACTCAAGAAACTATACAAAATATTAAGTTAAATGAGTGGGAAATAGTGATAGTTTTACCACTCATCAGTATATGCTTTTCCAAAAAGCATAAAGCAATTTGGAGGGAAAATGGCATTCAATGCCTCCATCTACCACCATCATGAATAGTGACTGATTGTCAATCCCAAAAAGGTGACATGACTTCCATCACTAAAGTGACAAGCGATGTGACGTGCTATGTGACTTGTGGGCCGCACTTTAATTAAAAACGTGAGTGGGCCAGCAAACACTCCCGGGCTCGGCTTTGGTAATTCCGAATTAACGAACTTTCCGTTGCGACGTAACAAAATCAAATTTAATTAAATAATTATGCCTAGCAAAATTACTATTCACGTCGCTCGCGAATTAATTCTAAATTAATTCTTTTGCCCGATTTAAAATACAATTTTAATTCCGCGTCGAAATCTAATTTTGTTTAATATATCGAATATATTATTTCATCGATTAATTCCAAATTAATCGTTCTCTCTCTTCAAATAGTATTTTATCCTAGATAAAATCACTCCGTAATTAATCCTAGAATAATTATGTTCGAATCATACGTCATCGGTGAATCTTCGGGAAGCGGCCCATGAGATCCATGGATATGTTGGCAGTAAATCCGGTCGTCGGACCATCCGAACACGTACATACCTCGTACTACGTTTTACCGATTTATGAGACATGGTTGGCTTCTAGCAAAACACTGTGCCTACCCAATTCTCCAGAAATATTCTTAATAGAATATATAATCTATATCAGGCGTAGTATACGTAGTATTGTATATTGCGATCCAGTATCGGATGTCACATGCAATTCCTGGGCTGGAATAGTGTCTGCCCCGTACGAAGCATATATCAAATTACAAGCAACTAGTCTCTTTAATCGGATAATCATGACCATGTCATATTATCTCGATGGTTACAACCAATTTAGAGTACCAGTTCTGTATCCCTGAGTGATCGTCATCTCCATATGACTGAAGTGATACTTCCATCTTGACATCACACCCAATACACTACGATTCTTAATAAACCCAGAAGAGGCGTACACAGAACCTGTTAAAGTCCTGGACGACCAAAACCAAAGCGTATTGATTGTCGCAAGTACTAGCGATGCAAGTCTCAAGTTAAGACCAAATACACCTACCCTGATGCGGACTCCCATAGACACATAGTCATACTACCAATGGGATTCCACGGGGTCTATCCAGAGCGAAGCTGTTTCTGTACCATCGGTAAACACAACCTCCTATCACACTTGCATAAGTATCCAATACTTAAATAAATGAGAACTATGCTGTTATGCTTCCATAACACGCACAAGTGAAATACTAGTCTATTCCGCATTATCGATGTCCAGTCTCGATAATACTACGACTATGGTTATTTAATGATTAAACCTTTATGGATTGATATTGTCTCATATCTTATAATCCGGAACTAATCATAAGGACTCTTATCATTTATATATATAAGTAATCAAATTACAAAATTATAAAATGCAATTTTCATTGCTACATAATTAATTTGTACAAAAACCACAATGTCTTTTACAAATAATGACGCTATGGGTCATAATTGTCTAACAGTAGGTTGTACTGACAGCTGCATAAAAACTCAAGCAAACAATAAACATGCAATTAGCACACAATAAAATAAAACTTACAGTAAAGAAAATAAAATAATTAAAATAAAAAGAAATAAAAAGAAAGTAAATTAAATACATATGCAAGGGTTGCCTCCCAGTTAGCGCTAAGTTTAACGTCTTTAACCAGACATAATCACTTAATTTTGTCATGGTGGCTTCCATATAGCGGACCAAGTAGTCCTAATTGCTTCCTTCTTTGGTGTCCCCTGGTGTTTGAGGCATGATAATGAATTTTTGGCCAGCAACAACATTTTATCCATTGATCACCAAGAGTCTGGTGATGGTTGAAATTTGATCAATTGGTTCAACCTCATTTTTAGCTTCCTGGGTATCATCTTCAATTGAGCACTAACTCTCATTTTCCTCATTTTACGGTTCTTTGGGACCAGGTCCAGCTCATGAGAGTTAGTTGTATGGTGTGCAGAGGCTGTTACAGGTAAGACTGTGTCTAACATGTATATGTAATGACACTCATCCTCTTCTCGTGTTTGTTTCTCAACATGGAAGATATTCACTTCCATTATCATGTTTCCAAATGTCAACTTCATGAGACCATTCCTGTAATTAATAAGTGCATTAGCTTTAGCAAGAAAAAGGTCTACATAAGATAAATGGAATTTTCGACTCAGTGTCAACCACAGATTGTGTATCTAAAATAAAGACGTCAACAAGGTAGTATAATTTATCAATTTGAACTAAAACATCATCAACTACTCCTCGTGGTGTTCTAATGGATCAGTCAGCTAATTGTAAAACTACAGATGTAGGTTTAATCTCACCAAGCCCTAACTGTACATAGATCGAATATGGCATGAGATTAACACTAGCACCTAAATCTAATAAAGCTTGACCAAACTCATATGTGCCAATGTGGCAGGTAATGGTGGGACATCCTGGATCTTTGTACTTTGGTGGAGTCCTCTATTAAATTACCGCACTAGTCTTCTCTGTTAAAAATGCAGTATTTTTTACATTATGCTTCCTCTTCATGGTGCATAGATCCTTCAAAACCTTAACATAAGTGGGAACTTGTTTGATCACATATGACAATGGAAGGTTGACTTTTACTTGCTTTAGATGTTCTAGGATCTCACCATTTGGGTCTGGAGCTCTCGCTGTGGGCCTAAGGGCTTGAGGAAAGAGTACTCTAACAAGAATATGTGGCACTTGTTCTTTCTGAGGGGTATTTTCATTACTATCATTGGGGTCACCTATAATGTTATGGGTGTCCTGCAATCCTACCTCCTTACCACTCCTAGTGAATATGACATTAACACATTTTACATTGGAGGCTTCATGATCAGCCTGTGCCATGTGTTGCCCTTGTGGATTTGGTTGAGTTTGAGATGGGAATTTTCCTTGTTCGTTCGCACTCAGGACATTAGTCAACTTAAAGACTTGAATCTTTATCTCCTTATTATCCTCAATTACTTGTGCTATCATTGACTCAAACCTCTGATTAGTTTTACTTTAGGCCTCTACAAATGCATGCACAGTGTCCTCTAAAGAGTTTCTAGGAATGACATGTGTATGATACTGGGAGCACTATAACCTCTAGGTGGTGGTGTTTGACTCGGTCGCTAACACTCATGTCAACAACTCAGATTGTGACGGTTTCTCCAACTAGGATTATAGGTATCTGAATAGGGTGTATGAGGCTTTTTGTACATCTCTAATTCATTGCATTGTTCCTAATATGTTCCCCTCATCTCACCATATACCAGACACTCTTGGGGTTCTAGGTGGGTGACTGGATGTATAGTCTTGCTATCTTTGGCCTTTAGGGCTCCTATCTCTCTAATTAATAGCTCAACTTATGCTCTAAGACTATCCTCTTCCCTAAAGTGGTATATGCCTCTACTAGAGGAAGTGGGGTGTGTCCTATCAGTGCTATCAATGGCATTAGGTCCAGTCCAAGTTCGAGATTTCTCAGCTAGGTCATTTAAGTACTCCAATGCCTCATCAGGGTCATTTCGGATGAACTCACCATTGCAGATTGTCTCCATGAAGTGGCGCTATCTATTGGTTAGACCGTCATAAAAATAGCTCAGTAAGTGCCAACTCTCATATCCATGGCGAGGACAACTCACTAACATCTCCTTAAACCTCTCCCAAGTCTGATAAAGAGTTTCACTGTCTTTCTGGGAGAAGGTAGAGATTTTTATTTTCAAGGCATTCATCTTATAGTGTGGGAAGTATTTGTTAAAGAATGCGTGTGTCATCTCACTCAATGATCCTATTGACCTAGGTCTTAGGGAATACAACCAGCGTTTAGCTCTATCCTTAAGGGTAAATGGGAAGAACTTAAGTCTAATTGTTTCTGTGGTTCTGAACCAGTCATGGAAAGTCACTACAACCACTTGAAACTCTCTAATGTGCACATAAGAGTTCTAGTTCTCCAAACCATGAAAGGTTGGGAGATACTGTATCATTCCAGGTTTAAAATCTATATGTGGTGCATTAGGAGGAAACATGATGCACGATGGTGTAGCTGTATGAGTGGGATGGAGGTACTCTTCAAGAGTCCTCATAGGTGGTCTCTCGTACTCACTCATAGTATTTGCGCTAGACGTGGATGGTGTGGCAAAGAGATTGTCAAACAAACTCTCCGAGTCGGAATTTTCCTCTTCAGCCCTAACAAATCTACCAAATCAATCCCTACGTCTAGGCATGCAATATAAAAACAAATAAAATGAGAGACAAAAATAAAATAATAATAAAAAGAAATAAACTAAAAATAAAAATAAAAAAAATCAAAACCAAAATTAAAACTGAAATAGAATAAAAATAAAAATAAAAATAAAAAAGGTAAAGAAATGAACGAAGTTACCACTTTTGTTATTGACCAAGCAAACCTGATCCTTTAGATTGTAAACCGTCTCCCCGGCAACGGCGTCAAATTTTGATTATGCCCAAAAGGTACTTGCAGCTATCGCAGTATAGTTGGGGTGTCTATTCCTCAGAGAGATGATTACAAAGAACTGGTTTACTTAAACAAAAACGTTAGCAATAACTTAATGCAAGGAAATAGATTGAATTGGTAAATTGAAATAAAAACTATAGAAAACACTTTAATAATATCAGTAGAGATATATGGAAAAGCATCGTGAATCCCTCTTGTATCGAACTCCCTATATTTGGTATTGATTCTTTTTATTACACAATTGAAGGTTTCACATCCCAAACCAACAATAAGAAGATATTCAATTCTACACATATTAAATTCTAAGTTAATCAATGTTTATTTTCTCTATATTAACAGCACACAAAGTTATCATTACGAGCTATGTAACATCGACAATATACCCTTAGGCAATACTGCAGCAGAAGACCAACACATAAAACAACTTTACCAGTCATAACTTGTTTCACAAATCACACATAGAAGAAGCATGACTGGATCTATATGAGAGTTGACAAAATACAGTTTCTGGATTCAGAAATCGAAAGATAATAAAGAATAACAACCATCAATTATATTAATCGTTTAAGAGTTTATAGAAATCAACAACATAAACATAAGAATTCAAATTCAATAGTTCATCCTTAGATTTGCTTATGAGATTAGTTTTCCATGAAGAAAATAGATGTAGACATGATAGATCAAAGAGACGTCATGTTTTCTTTGAAATTATTCATTCTCCTCTCTTGATTTTTTGTTTGTGGCTCTTGTTTCTGAGTTTCTCCTATGTTTCTCTCTGATTTTCTCCTTTTTAGGGTTTTGGACGAAGTTGGGTTTATATAGAAAAGTTCCGGAGTCATTATGTGCATCAAATACATCAAAATCAAGGTTTTGGGACGTCCGGGGCACCACGGCGCTAGTGTTTGGGCGCCGCAGCACCCAACTCTCTGGAGTTTTGGGAAACATTTTGGGTGGCACCGCGGTACCTACTGCTTTTGTGCTGGCTCGATGATTCTGTGCTTCTGATGCTCCCACGCGCGTCCGTTGTCTCTCTTAGGCCCTGAAACACGTGTAATTACTCCAATCTTCATCCAATGCTTCATAATAACAAAGCACAAAATAAACTCTAATTAAGATTAAATACATGATAATTAAGTCGAGTTAGCAATGTTCTAAGTACACTTTTATGCACTTATCACCTATACCAACCAAACCTCTATACCACTAGATCATATGCATTAGTCATTAATAAAATTATTCCAATAACACACATCTACAGGTACAAATACAAATTTAGAAAACAAGACTTATTCCTTTTTCGATCTACCATGCATAAAATTATCCATGGTATATCATCACATGCTAATTCAAACACGTGTATCAATACTTATACATATACTTTTTTCATTTACGTATACATATACATGCTATTACACATTCATACACTTACATACATAAACACATGCATATAGATATTGAGCTCGACAATTACTTCACTTTATAGCATAGCAATAACAAAAAATCCATACATGTGGTGATTGATTACTTGTCTCACAGTTCTTTCTCAATATCATCTCTTATTTATTTTCATCTTAACCTAAACACTTCAATAATTATATATATATATATATATATATATATATATATATATAAAAACATAATTCAGCTTTCAAGTATTCATCACATGGGTTACTTATCTGGCTTTACGAGCACTCCAGGTCCTAGTCAAGTCTGCCAAAAAAACGGGGAAACATCGTTAGAATCGCAACTTATGAAATTCCCGACTTAGCTTTGACAAAGTTCCAGATCTATCCGGGACAGTCGAATCAAGTCCGATTTCGTTGTTTTCAGTTTCAGTAATCTTAAAACATCATTATAAACTAACCCAAGTGGTCAGTTAACTTAAATTCTGGGTTTACGCATTTTTGGAAAATCTTCCGAAAAAGTTTCCGTAAACGCTACGGAAGGGTCCTAAACCCTCTGAACCTACCTGGATTTAACCAAACACGTTCGTAATATCATAAATAACTCATAACTATCGTTAAAATCAAAACACATCATTCTACGCAAAAACCCACTTTTACAGAAAAATTGCATATTCTATCGAATCGATCAAACTCGTTTCGTTTTCACTCGGATTCTACCAAATATATATATATTCAATATACTAATACTCAAAAAATTCAATTTATATTAATACTCTATGCTATGAAGCTACTGCATACATCCAATCATTTAACTATAAACTTGAATTTTGGGGATTTTTACCGGGAGGTCTTACCGAGATTTTGAGGGCATATACAGACTTCAAATGATCCCATGAATGCGCTGGAATCGACGGAATTCCGATCGAAACTACTGTTCACCGACAAGTTACTATTCACTGAATCTTATTTTCTCATTTTGCATGGAACAGTGCTCGGAACGGAAAATCCACCATCGCCAACTTGTAGTACCCTTCGAGAGCTTCGATTTAGTGGGTAGCTTGGGTCGTGAAACGAAACAATGAGCCGGGATCGCGAAAACCATTCACGCCCTTTCTCTCTCCATTTATCGCTGTTACCGGTGTTTTATACATTACCGTCGGCCACCACCAGTTGCACGGTGGCTGGGAGCTTCTTTTTGGACTGTCGTGCCGGCTGGCAATGCCCGGCAAGCCGCCAGCCCGACCTGGGTTCACCAAAATGCCAAATGGGCATGAGGGGTCAGGTGGGTATTTTGGTGAGGTTATGCCAAGTTCGCAATTAGAGGAAACTATGGGCTATTATAAGAAAATTTCTAAAATTTACGTTCAAGCCCCCGCGAAATTGCAAACAGGTCTCTACCATGGAATTTTCTAGAAATTTCATATTTTTGAACTTTTTCTGATACAGATTTCGAAAATTATTCAACATGAAAGTTGTTTGTCTCCGAAAATAAATTGTGATGGTTCAAGAATCAGCTCAATCAGAGTTCATTTGAAAGTTTTATAGCCAAAACAAGAATCTTTTACGTGTAGAATGATAAAATCAAAATTCGCGTAACTGGTTCTCGAAACCACGCGTTTTTCAACGCGACCAAGCTTCACTTTATAATATTCCGAACTATTTCCCAACACCTAAACTTCAATTTTCGATTACCATTCCGTTCCAAATTCTTATCTTTAATTCGGAAATATTCCAACAGTGTTCCGAAAAACTCGGGATATTACACAGTACTATGGCATGGTAGATGCATATAGTATGATGATGTGATTAAAAGAATCATATATGAACCAATAATATGTTGTTGTTCATAAAGTGGCAATGGAACTGTTCCATGCGTGACTGGACGAGGGGCAAGCTGTGAGCTCACATGTTCTACACTTGATCGATTTGATCGAACAACTGAGGCAACATAATCTCCATCTGAATGAGATTCTCAGTAGGAGTGTCATTCTTGGTTCGCTCCCAGCATCTTATTACCAATTCATAATATACTTCAACATGAATGGGATTATCTGTTCCTACCATGAACTGCATAGGATGCTGATCACAGCGAAAGAGGACCTAAGGAATGGAGTACCGACTCGCCCTCCGAAACCTACTTCACTTTCTACTTCTTCCCAGGCTAGACCAAAGGGAAAGAAGACGAAAGCGAAGAAGAATAGGGGTTTCAGTCCTCCACCGTAAGGAAAGATAGCTAAGCCCAAGAGGGCGTCTGAAGATAAATGTCATCATTGCAGCAAAGTCGGGCACTGAAAAAGGAACTGTCTTGTCTACATTGCCCAGATAAGGAGAGAGAGAGAGAGCATCTACATCAGGTACATTTATTTTTCCAGTTATTGATATCTCACTAGCTTGTGAAGCTGTAACATCCAGCTGGATTTTGGATTCTGCTTGTCCTGTTCACATTTGCAATTCGTTGTAGGTGCTGAAGGAAAGTAAGAAACTGAAGCCTGGAGATATGCAATTGCGCTTTGGGAGTGGAGACTTTCTAGATGCAGTTGCAGTATAAGTATGTGAGATCCCCTTGCCGAATGAGAGCCTTTTGTTGTATGATTGCTACGTTGTACCTGGATGTGTAGTAAATATTATATCTCTTTTTGTATTAGAAACAGAAGGTTATATGTTAATATTAAGAACTATTCTTTATATTTATATGATAGATGTAATATTAAATCCTTTATTGTCCAAATGAGCATGGTCATTACAGATTGCATACTTCTAGAGATATTTTGAATACTAGGATTAATAAACGTAGTTTACCAATAGTTAATAATACTGAACTATGGCATATGAGGCTATGTCATATATGCATGAAACACCTTACCCAATTAGTTAGGAATGGTTTGATACCAGATCTCACCATTGGACCCTAACCAACTTGTGAATCATGTATTCATGGTAAGATGACCAAAGCCCCATTTTCTGGTGTTGGACACCGCGCCACTAACTTATTGGAACTCATACATTCTGATGTATGTGGTCCACTAAATCTGGCTGCTCACAATGGTTATTCGTACTTCGTTACCTTTACTGATGATCTGTCACGGTACGATTATGTCTATCTGATGAGACATAAATTGGAAACCTTTGAAAAGTTCAAAGAGTTTCGTAATGAAGTAGAAAATAGACTGGTTAATATTTTAAATGCCTTCGATCTGATCGAGGCGGCGAATATATTAGTAGTGAGTTCATGGATTATATGAAGGAGAATGAGACTCTCCCTCAATATACTCCTCCAAGTACTCCATAGCACAATGGAGTGTCTGAGAGGAGAAATCAGACTCTATTGGATATGGTCTGATCTATGTTGAGTTTTATAGATTAGCTGCATACCTTTTGAATAAGATTCCTTCAAAAGCTGTTCCTACGACTCCATATGAGATATAGACCGGTAGGAAACCAAATCTTAATTATGTTAAGGTTTGGGGTTGTCCTGCCTATGCCAGGATGGCTCAGCAAGATAAGCTTTCTCATTGAGGGAAAAAGTTTAGGTTTGTTGGATATCATTCGAATACGAAGGGATATCTGTTTTATGATACCGAGCATCAAAATGTGTTCGTAGCTCGCTTCGTAAAATTTTTAGAGGTAGAATTTTTGTCAGAAGGTGGTAATCATAGAGAGATTAAACTTGATGAAGTCCAACCTGAAAACAACGAACTAACGGAGGAACCTGAAGTTCAAGTAGATGAAGAACCTTCAACACACACACTCCGTAGGTCACAAAGGGTATCTAGACCTCCTGAACGCTTGTATTTGATACAAGAAAAGAGTCTCGATGTTCCCTTAGTTGAAGAGACTGACCCTTTTACCTATAGAGAAAAAATTGAGTGTGCTAGCACTTGAAAAAATTGCAACAATTCTTCCTTTGTTCTTTGAAACTCTCGGCCAAGCCAAGTTGGGAGAGAAAAAAAATGCATGAAGTTCACGCCCAAGTGAAGGAAAAATAGAGAGAAGAAGTTGTGTTGACTTGTTTAATTTTCAAAAAATTAAAAGACATATACCAAATCAAAGTTTGGTAAAAGTCTTTCAAGCCTTTCACACTTGTGTGTTTTACACACAATCAACTACTAACAACTTCCATCAACCTAAAGTGACAAAGTTGACTAGTGATGTGACTTGTGGGCCCCACTTGATTCAAACTCCGAGTGGGCCCGCAACATATTTCAGGCTCAGGTTCGTTAATTTCGAATTAACGAATTTTCTATTGCCACGTAATTAAATCAAATTTAATTTAAATAATTATGCCTAGAAAAATTACTATTAAAGTCGCTCGCGAATTAATTCCAAATTAAATCGTTCGCCCGAATTAAAATCCAATTTTAATTCCGTTATGAAATCTAATTTCATTTAATATATCGAATATATTATTTTATCAATTAATTCTAAATTAATCGTTCTCTCTCTTTTAATAGAATTTTATCCCAGATTAATTTTATATCTCTTCTAATTAATCCTAGATTAATTTTCTCTCTCTTCTAATTAATCCTAGATTAATTATGTTCTAGTCATACGTCATCGGTGAATCTTCGGGAAGCGACCCATGAGATCCCTGGATATGTTGGCAGTAAATCCGATTATCGAACTATCCGAATACGTGCTTACCCCGTACCACGTTTTTACTGATTTACAAGACATGGTTGGCTTCTAGCAAAGCACCGTGCCTACCTAATTCTCCAGAAATATTCTTTTAAGGAATATGTAATCTATGTCAGGCGTAGTATACGTAGTATTGCGTATTGCGATCCAGTATCGATATCACATGCTAGGCATATGGCTGGAATTGTGTCTGCCCCGTATGAAGCATATATCGGATCTCTAGTAACTAGTCTTTATAATCGGATAATCATGACCTAGTCATATTATCCCAATGACTGCAGTACTTAAGAGTACTAGTTTCGTATCCTGGGTGATCATCATCTCCATATGAATAGAGTGATACTTCCATCTTGAAATCACACCCAATACACTACGATTCTCAGTATACCCAGAATAGGCGTACACAGAACCTGTTAAATCCCCGAATGACCAAAACAAAAGTATACTGATTGTCGCAAGTATTAACGATGCAAGTCTCAGGTTAAGACCAAATACACCTACCCTGATTCGGATTCCCATAGACACATAGTCATACTACCAATGGGATTCCGATGGGTCTATCCTGAGCAAAGCTGTTCCTGTACCATCGGTAAACACAACCTTCTATCACAATTACATAAGTTTCCAATATTTAAATATATGAGAACTATGCCGTTATGCTCCCATAATGCGCACAAGTGCAATACTAGTCTATTGCGCATTATCGATGTCCAGTCTCGATAATACTACGACTAGGGATATTTAATGATTAAACCTTACTGGATTAATATTGTCTCATATCTTATTAATCCGGTACTAATCATATGGACTTTTATCATTTATATATCTTGGTAACTAATCTAATTACAATGATAAAAGAACAATTTCATTTGTCACATAGTTTATTTGTACAACAACACCATGTTCTGTACAAATAGTGTTGCTATGGGTCATAATTGTCCAACAATCTCCCACTTGGCCTATAGCCAATCACTCAAGTGTCCTACACATGAACTATGTACGGGTCGCTCAAACTTCTGATGAGAAATAGCTTTCGTCAGCGGATTTGCAATGTGATTGATGATTGTGTGTTTTATGATCATCATATCGATCACACATCGATGTATGATCCGAACGAATCAGATAAATTAGTCGAAGTTCATACTTGGATCATTGATGAGACCATGATTCCTTAGCCTGTACTGTAGCCTAGCTCAGCTGCTAACAGAACTACTCCTAATCCAATTAGGATTATATAGATCCAAAATTCTTTTTTTGCTGCCTTAGCTGCAGCAATGTTCCACCTTTTGTTATTTATTCGGCAATAGTATCTTGCTTGGAAGATTTCCAGCTCACTGTTCCGTTATTCAAACTAAATAGTACCCTTATTATGACTTACATTCGTTTTTATCGGTTTGGAAACTTGCAACGGTGGAAACTTGCAACGGTGAACCTAGTCACTTGAAGTTCTCCTTCTCCATAGCTTAAGAAAGCATCCTTAGTTCATCTAAGATACTTAAGGATGTTCTTAACATTAATCCAATGACCATCACTTGGATTGGCCTGATTGTGACTCCATATGCTCAAAGTATATGAGACACCGGGTCGTGTCATATTTTAAATGTACGAGTTCTCGGAGAGGGTCAACAACTTTTAGATCTATCCCAGTAGATCCTTATTCCTAGAATAAAGGTTGCCTCTCTCAAGTGTTCCATGGAGAATTTTAATGAAAGCCAAACTTTCACTGATTGTATTATGGGAATTTCATTTCCAAGAAATGATATGTCATCAATGTATAGGACATTCATTGTCAGTGCGCTACCACTAACCTTCTTATATACACAAGAATTGTTACCGTTTTGAATGAAACCATATACCATTATGATCTTATCAAAATGTTAGTTCCAAGAACACAATGCTTGCTTCAATCCATAAAGGATCGATTTAACTTGCAAACCTTGTTTGCATGTTTTGGTACGACAAAACCGTCAGGGTGTTGTTAACATCCTCCAAAAAGGTTTTCATTCAAGGAAAGCAGTTTTGACGTTCAGCTGCCATATTTCATAAATGAAATATGAAGCATTAGCAAGCATTATCCAAATGGATTTTTTAATGGCAACATGTGAAAAAATTTCATCGTACTCGACACTATGTCATTAATGATACATTTTCTGTATAAGCCTAGTTGTATACATTTGTATGGTGCCATCCATGTATGTCTTCCTTGAAGACTCATTTAGTACCAACAGGCACAATGCCTTCTGGTACATCAACCAGTGTCCAAACTTGGTTGTATACATGGAATCCATTTCGGACTTCATGGCACTTTGCCATAAAATGAGTCGATACCTTGTATCACTTCCTCATACGTAGTCGGTTTTTCTTCCTCAATAAGATTAACATCTTCATGAGGTGAGATCAGAAACCCATACCTCCCAGGTTATTTTCTGACTCGCTCCGATCTACGCGATTCTTGTGTATTCGAAGATTATGGTACAGTTTGATCCATGATGAACTGTTCATGTTCCGTTAAAGAATCAGTGCCTGGAACAGTATTACTCCGATTTTCATTGAGTTTTACGTTCCTCCCACTTACCACTACATATAGGTATTCCTCTTAGGAAAACTGCATGGAGAGCAACAATTACATTGTTCTCTTGTGAGTTGTATAAGTACTATACTTTGTTTTCCCTAGGACAACCCACAAATTAGGCACTTATCCGATTTGGGTTCTATTTTGGTATCATCCAAACATATGCCAAGCATTCCCAAATATTCAGGAATGAGAAAACCTAGTTTTTTTCCTGTTAATATCTAATATGAAGTCTGTCTAACATATTTTTATGGAACCTTATTCAAAATAAGTATTTCACTGTTTAATGTGTATCCTCAGAAGGAAATTGGTAGCTCAGAGCGACTCATCATTAACTTTACCATGTCCAACAAAGTTCTGTTTCTCTGTTCGGACACACCGTCAAATTGAGGTGTTCCGGGAAGAGTCCATTATGAAAGAATACTATATTCTTTCAAATAGTCGAGAAACTTATTACTTAAGTATTTCAATCACGGTCCAATCGTGATGTTTTAATACTATTGCCGGTCTGTTTTTATACTTCGTGTCGAAACTCTTTGAATTTATCAAAAGTTTCCGATTTATATTTCACAAGAAACACATAACCATAACGCGATGCTACATCCGTAAAGGTTACGAAGTGTTCATATCCACCTCTAGCCTAGCTAGACATAGGCCCACTTATGTCACTATGAATGAGGGCTAACAGATCGGTGGCACTTTCACTTTTATCAAGTAAAAGGTGTTTTAGGCACTTTGCCTAATAAACTAGATTCGTAGATATCATTTGAATTAGAATCAAATCTGTCCTAGTATCCACTCTTCAAAAGTGTGGATATACGAGTCTTTTTTAATGTGTCTCAAACAACAATGCCAGTATTAAGTCTCAACAGATTTATAAAGTTTGAGCTTTTGTTTGTCATATTACATGTTTGAGATTCATTTATATTCAAAATATAAATACTGTTATTCACATCTAATGTGTTTAACTCAATATCATCTTTATAAACAAAACACTTAGGGTTCTAGAATGTAAAAGGTATACCCGCAACGGGTTAAACTAGATATAGTGATAATATTTTTAGTCAAACTAGGTATATTATAACAGTCTCCTAATTTAAGTACATGCCCAAAAGAACAGTTCCAAAACTTAGGTTTCTACGGTTAAAACAGCGACTCTCGTCCCGTTTTCGACTCGCGAATCAGAAACGGGACGAGAGTCGCTATTTTAACCGTAGAATCCTAAGTTTAGGAACTACCATTCGGGTGTGTACTTAAATTAGGAAATTGTTAAAATGTACCTAGTTTGACTAGAAACATTATCTCTATATCAGAGTATAATCCGTTGCATATATACCTTATATTCTAGAACACTAAAGTGTTTTATTTTATAAAGATGATATAGAGATATACATATTAGATGTGAATAACAATATTTATATTTTGAATATAAATGAATCTCTAACGTATGACATGACAAACAAATAGCTCAAACTGATTTGATTAGATGAGACTTATTTGTGGCATTGTAGTCTGGGACACATTAAACAAGACTCGTATATCCACACTTTTGAAGAGTGGATACTAGGACGGATTTGATCCTATTCAAATAATGTCTACGAATCTAGTTTATTTCTTGGATAATGCTTGCTGATGCTGCATGTTTCATTTATGAAATGTGGTAGTTAAACATCAAAATCGCTTTCGTTAAACAGAAACCTTTTGGATGATGTTTAAAACATCCTGACGATTTTGTCGTACCAAAACAAGCAAACAAGGTTTGCAAGTTATTCGATCCATTTATGGATTGAAGCAAGCATTGAGTTCTTGGAACTATAGCATTTTGATGTAATCATAATGGTATATGATTTAATTCAAAACAAAAAAATGATTCTTGTGTATATAAGAGGGTTAGTGGGAGAGCAGTGAAAGTGAATGTCCTAAATAATGATATATCATTTCTTGGAAATGACATTCCCATAATACGATCGGTGAAAGCTTGGCTTTCATGAAAAATTCTCCGTAGAATTCTTGGGAGAGACTACCTTTATTCTAGGAATAAGGATCTACTGGGATAGATCTAAAAGTTGTTGGCACTCTATGAGAACTCACACATTAAAGTATATGTACGTGACCTGGTGTCTCATATGCTTTGAGCATATGGAGTCACAATCAGGCCAATCTAAGTGATAGTTACTGGATTGATGTTAAGTCCAAAAATGATTTTGACTTTTATGACTTGCGATGTGATTTGTGATGCGACTTGCGGCACGTGATTCAAAATCGACGTAACTTCGCAAACACATTTCGAGCTCGGTTTCGATAATTCTAAATTAACGATTTTCTCGATGCCTCGTTAATAATCCAATTTTCTAATCACGTCGCTTGAGAATTAATTCTAAATTAATTCAAGTGCCCGAATTAAAATCTAATTTTAATTCCTAATCGAAATCCAACTTCGTTTAATATATCGAATATATTATTTTTCGATTAATTCCAAATTAATCGTTCTCTCTCTTTAAATTGATATTTTATCCTAGATAAAATATCTCCGCAATTAATCCTAGATTAATTTTCTCTCTCTTCAAATTAATCCCAGATTAATATATAATGCGAGTCATACATCATCGTTGTATCATTGGGAAGCAACCCATGAGATCTCCGGATATGTTGGCAGGAAATTCGATCGTCGGACTATCCGAACACGTAAGTACCAAGTATTACGTTTTACCAATTTACAAGACAAGGTTGGCCTCTAGCAAAGCGCCATGCCTACCCAATTCTCGGGAAATATCCTTACAGGAATATATGATCTATATCAGGCGTAGTATACGTAGTATACATAGTATTGCGTATATCGATCCAATATCGGATGATCACGTGCTAGGCTTGGGGCTGGATATGTGTCTGCCCCGTACGAAGCACATGTCGGATGTCTGGTAACTAGTCTCTATAATCAGATATACATGACCGAGTCATAATATCCCGATAGCCGCGCAGCATATAAGAGCACTAATACCGTATCCTACGTGACCATCATCTCCATATGACTGGAGTGACACTTCCGTCTTGACATCACACCCAATACACTACGATTCTCAATATACCCAGCATCGGCGTACACAGAACCTGTTAAAGCCCTGAAGACCTCAACTAAAGTACATTGATTGTCGCAAGTATTAGCGGTGCAAGTCTCAGGTTAAGACCAAATACACCTACCCTGATTGCAGACTCCCACATACACAAAGTCATACTACCAATGGGATTCTGCGGTGGTCTAATCCAAAGCGAAGCTGTTTCCCGTACCATCGGTGAAACACAACCTCCTATTACACTTGCCTGAGTATCCTATACCCAGATATACGAGAACTATGCGGTTGTCTCACATAACACGTACAAGTGTAATACTAGTCTTTTACGCATCTATCGATGTCCAATCTCGACAATGCTCTGACTAGGGATGTTTAATGATTTATCCTTCGTTGATTGATACTGTCTCATATCATTCTCAATCTAGGAACAAATCATAAGGACCTCCTATCATTTATATATCTAAGGTGATCCAATCACAAATGATAAGAGTGCAATCTCCTTTGTCACATAGTTAATTTGTACAACAACACTATGATCTGTACAAATAGTGACGCTATGGGTCATAATTGTCCAACAGTTGGTTGGTCAATGCTGCTAGATGAGTTGTGAGGGATGACATTTTAGTTGTAAGTGCAACAATAGGGTCCCCTTCATATATACCCGCCACTTGAGGCCCAGTAGTACATTCACTTGGCCATTGGAAGTGGTTAATTGCCATTTCTTCTAACAAATTATAGGCATATTCGGCTGACTTCTTGAATAGAGCTCCCCCAGCTGCTACATCAACCACCGTCCGATTCGAACCATTCAGGTAATTATAGAACAATTGAATCTGTACCCAGCCTGCATAATCGTGTTATGGGCATCTTTGAAGTAAATCCTTAAAATGCTCCCATGCTTCATAAAAAATCTCAGTCTCTAGTTGCTTAAATATATTAATTTCTGCTCTCAGTTGAGCTGATTTAGCTGGTGGAAGGAACCTCTCAAGAAATTTTGTGGCTATATCCTGCCATGTCATGATACTCCCCATTTGTATTGATTGAAGCCAATCTCAAGCTTTATCCCGTAAAGAGAATGAGAATAAGCGTAGCCTGATAGCCTCTTTAGTCACACCATTCATCTTTATGGTATCTGCGATCTCTAGGAACATCCTTAAATGCATGTTGGGATCCTCTACAGCTGAACCCCCAAACTGATTCTTTTTCACCATGTTGATTAATGAAGGTTTTAGCTCAAAGTTGTTAGCATTGATTGTCAGATGGGTAATCCCAGAGTAATTATCATCTATGACCGGCTTGAAGTGATCTTTGATTGCCACCTGGCGTGGAGTATTTTCTCTGTTTTCAGCCGCCATTTCTTCAATGAAATAAAAACACAACAAAATTAAAACTTAAAACAAAATTAAAAATTAAAAATAAAATCTAAATAAAAGCTAAGGCTGTTTAGTAATAGTATTAATGTGAATTAAATTAACAACCCCCGGCAACAGCGCCAAAAACTTGTTGTGATATTTTATATCGTACCGCAAGTGTACAGTGTCAAGTTTTAGCATAAATCAGTGAAAAAATGTCGAACCCACATGAATTGTGTTCAACTTAAACTAAGTACGATAATGAACAATCCTAACTTTATTTAGACAGCAATTAAATTAAGAATAATCTGTATTTAAAACTAAAAACTAATAATATGCAAGATATTTAAATGTTAAATACGATAAACCAAGATGAAAGAGATTCTATAGTTTGATTTCACCTAGCTATACCCTATGTATTTGTCATGTCAATTAACTTGTTTAGTTGTATTCTTTATAAGTCACGAATCCTCAAGTATTCACTCACTTTCTCGAGTAAAAGTGAAAATATGATCAACTACAGATTTCGATATCCCTATAAAAATCTAGTAATTAACAACTCATTATGTCTTGTGACTCTATGTTAACGACTTCAAAGGCACTATAGATTCTCTCGAATTCTATAAAATCTTAGGTCATATTCTCTATATATTATTCAAAATCCCCTCTCTCGAGTGATAGATTCTAAACATTCATCATATTAAATTGTGGCCAACAATCAAGAAACATTAAACGCAAGAGAATATAAATAAACTGAATCATAATTTCAATAAACTCAAATTGGCAATCAATACATAGGTTCAAAACATTGGTTACATCATCCTCTAGAATTATAGATTTAGTTCCATGACAAAAGATATAACAATGAAAATATGGTCATGAATCTTATAGACATCATGACAGTTAAAGATAAAAACTAGAAGATTAAACCCAAATTGAATCCCTTCGTCTTCGGACGTCACCGCATTCGTCTCCTCTTATCGCTCTTCAATCTTTCTTCTTGGATCTCTCTAAAATATTTTGGTTTGTGTTTTGTACTGTGTATTAGCCTCTCTCTTGAGTTTTGGATGAACTAATGTATTTATAATAGAGCCTTGGGGTCCTTGTCCATAAAAAAACCCTATAATCAATGTTCTGGGTCGCTGCGGGGCACCGCGGTGCCCAAATCTCTGGAATTTGTATTGTTGTTTGACGAACGTGCGTCGCAATGCGTAGCAAGGGCGCATCATGACGCGTGGCAGTGTTCCAAGATTTGTGCTTTCCGCATTTCTGCTCTTCCAGTGTGCTTCTGATGCATCCATATGGTCCCAAAACACGTATAAATGCCTCAAGATCCATATATTAATGCCTCCAACAAATAAAACATAAAAGAACTACAAAAGACATTAAATGATACAGAAACTAACAAAATAGTAAGCTAATAATGCAGGAATAAGTGGGTATAAACCACACTTATCATTGTTCAGCTCAATCACAAGTACAACATATAGGTAGACACAAGTAGAAGGGAAACAAAATGCTGACACGATTTAAGAGAATTAATAAAGAAAACTAGTTAAATGCGAATGAAAGAAGAAAAAAACAAGCACACTATCGATTGCGGCAAAGATGACAGTAGGTAAGCGAATGCACTGAAATTTGGAATTTTTAACATGCACAGGTAAATTACCTTAATCACCTCATCTTGAAATACGAATGCTAGGAATTTTTTTTTCGCGTCCTTCGGACCTTCTAAACCGTTTGGTGTTGTGTAATGCTCTTTATTTTGATTAGTTCTAAAATCCCAACAAGTTTTACTTACTGCCGCAAATAAATAGTCTAAGGCTTTAGAACCCTAGATTATGAGAATCGTACAAACGCAGCCATGGAAAAATACCGCACAAATGCAGGTAGGGAAAAATCACAGCCAGAAAGAATAATGCACAAACACAGACAGAACACAAAAAATAATACAGAGAACACAGGAAAAAAAAGACACATAAGGTAATGAAAGATAAGAAAATCACAGAAAAGAAAAGATAAACGCAGAATAGAGAATAAAAAAACACAAGCAACAATATAATTAACAAAAACAGAATGGATATATGAACTGACCTTGGAACCTTTGCTCTTGATACAAACTGATGAGAACCTTCCTGGAACAAGCCAAGTAAACCCACATAAGATTGAAATCGTTCCTAAGAAAAAACCAATACAGTTCGGATAAAAACTCAAGACCTATGAAGAATAGGAAACAGAGACATAAAGTGCTAATGGGGCGCCACAAAGGAATAACAAGCTTTTGATAAGCCAAAACTAATGAGAACAAATCAACTCACGAAATTGATATAATTTTTATTCAAGAAGAGTTGTTAAACATAACCAAAAATTTTGCCTTTTATAAGGAGGCTTCAACCAAAACCCTAACCATAAAGGACAAAAGATGAAACTACCCACACGCCGACAGACGCGTATCCTAAAACTAAGCTAAGCTATCCCCGCGTGCAAACCCTTGTACGCTTAACCTAATTCCCAAATATAAAATAATAATCTAAAGAAAAACCCTCAAACATAAATAAAGGGCCGAAATAAAATAAATGTCAATCCCTAAATAAAGTAATAACAATTGTCAAATAACTATAATAAAATAGGCCTAAGTATCTCATTGCTCCACAACCTGAATAAGATTCACCATCTTGGCTTCGTCCGGCTTCAAGCCAATACTCAATGTAGTAGAAGTATGGGAATAGTCAGATACAATCTTCTATATGAATCCATGCATAGCTTCCTAGATCTTCTTAGCTCGAGACCTCATGATTGGACCTTCTGGAACATACACTGTGGTGGTCCATCCGTGTCCATCATGGGCTGCATCCTGGGCCTCATCAACTATCGTCGCCAGTCAATTCACACATACTTTATCCTTATTTCCTTCACATCGTCTAATTACCTTCGAGACTAACATATTCCTTTTCTTTGAAATCACATGTCTATTATTTTTACCGTTGACACTTAAAACTACCCTTGGAGATTTTTGTTACAAGAACTTAATAAGGTTCTAATGGCTATTATCCTCATAACAATTCTAGGAAGACTTAACTATACTGTTATTCTCATTCAAGAAACCTATGCGCATCTTCATTCTTTCTTTGCAAAAATAATCCTTCCGTCAAAATCTATTACGATCTCATCCCACTTCCACCCAGGAATATCTACACATGAAACTTCTTTATCGGTGTTCGATACTTTATTATCGCTCATCAACGAATAAAACACGTCATTACTTATTTTGTGGTAACCTAACTCAAGAGTACTATACCATGCTCACTCTAGGGTTTTGATTTGTTATCATCATAAGTTTGGCTGAGAGGGAAGTATTGTATTTGGGAATACCTGTCAATTGTATTCTACAATGAAATTTTACTCCATTGGTCATTGGTAACTATCATGAAGTCCACGGTTACCCAGCCCGGTTTATAATAAAAAAGACCTGAGCTCTGAAGTGTCCATTTAGTTCTTCTACTATTCTCCTGATTCACTGTCTGGTAAAATATCTGAGTACCTAGTCAACTTTGTCCTTGCTCGTGTTCTGCTACTAGTAAATTATTTGAGTTATGTTTTGTCTTGTTCCTACCTGGGTGCATCACATAAAGAAGTATATGGGTTGTACTATCTATTTTCCCAGAAGTTTGTAACTGCTAGAATCTAGGCCTTAATTTCATTTCTTGAATGGAAAAGTATAGTACTTTATGCCCTTAGTTATGTCTAATGCTATAGGCTAGATTCATGCAAAGGTATGTAATACCGTTGAACCTGAATATGAATTTACATCTTGCTGCTTATGTACTTTTGTCATTATTTGACTAGTACTCTCGTATTCGTTGTATCTCATTGACAATTCCATTTTCGCCTTATTTCCTAGAGCCTCTCTCTTCTTCTTATACCATGTATTGTATCTGAGACCCTTTACCAATACTTGCACTATCCTTTACTGGGAATTCTCTGAAACATATACTTACCCCAAGTTTTTACTCTATTGGTTACCTATTTCTAGATAGTTCCTCTCATTCTTCTTCTTAGTCTTCTTTTTTGCTCAACTAAACGGTATTATAAAATGTTCATTTTAGTCCATTAAATGGTATATGCTCCATCTTCTTTATGTATTTGAATTCCATGAGTCCCTACTTTTTTGAACACTCAGGTTTGGCAAAAAACTAATATAACTTTACCAAATTTAGCTAAACTTAAGATACATCTGAAATGTTTCCACTCTTCAAGAAAGGTAACTTCCAAGTCTCATTTGGATTCTCATATACTCAACTGATCTGGCAGGTGTTTTATCAAGCACTGTATATATCTTGTCGTGTTCTTAACTATATTCACTAGGGCTATACCGAATTCCGTACACATAAGGTGGATATGTGCATCTTTTAAAAACCTGAGGGTAAGAAGGATATTGCTAATAGTTTTCGAGGATTTATGATCTGCATCGACTTCTCTATATCATAGGGTTCCATAATTTTTATCAACTATTCTGAGGTCTCTATTTATGTTACTGTCTTTAAGCTACGTTATCTATGTTACTATATGTACTGAGCTTCCATGTTAATTTCCATATCCTTCTATATTATTTATTTCCATAACCTATCTCTTGGCTTTAAGCTGTGCTACCGAGGCTAGTGGTGGTTCATTCTTATTGGCTACTACTTCTGCTCTTGCTATAGGTTATAGGTATGACATTTTATCTTACTGTCTGTACTGGTACTTTTTGTTAACTCCCTTTGGTCTGATTTATGGATTCTTACTGGTACTGCAAACTTTCCCATCTTGGATTATATCTGGTTCTTTCTCTTCTAGCCTTAGAAGCCTCTTTGGTCCCTTTATGGGTGAACCATCTCTCGAGGTTTGCTGCCATTATCTCAGAATATAATATTTTATGTACTGAGCCTTTCTTACGGTTATCTCTATCTATGCTAGTAAAGGATGAGACAAGATTTTTACATCTCAACGGATATCGATGTCCTTATTTTGGTATTTTATGTCCTGATAGAGTCTATTACTCATGTAAGATAGGTATGAGATAGACTTCGCCAGGACAGTTTCCTTAACTGGTATCACTGAAGGGTTAGGATCTGGATAGATCAGGGCCTTATCTATATCGGATTTCTTAGCTATGGCAACTAATCAGTTTTTCTGATGACATTCACTTTATTTCTTACAAGCCTGGGTTTGAATGTCTAAAATCTCTATATCCTTTGTGGAATCTCATGGCTATTGGAAACTTCCACAATAAATCCTGATTTTTTGTTTCTTTTGCCTTTATGACTATTCCTCAATACTTGAAAGGTTTGCTACTAGTACAAGGTATTCAAGGACTTTTGGATCTGCTCGAAGAAATTTTATGAGAAATGAAGGAACTTAGGTCTACTTGATATTTTTATTCTTTCTCTGGCTTATTATATTCTTCTTACTAATATAATTTCTTACACTTTCTTTATTATATAATTATGTATCTCTACCTCTTATTTCCTCTGGTTGCTTTAAGCATATGTACATCATTCCTTACTTTTCTTATAGCTTTCTCTTTTTAATCCATTGGATGAATATTCTTAGAACTTAGTATCTATTTTCATAACTTTTCTTCAACTTCTGATAGTAAACCAAGATGAATGCAAAAGGATTCTCAACTAGGACAATGATTATAGTTACTTTCATTAGGAAGAATATTCAAATAGCTTGGGGATTTATTACTAACTTATTGACTGGTGCGTAATTACACGCGTATAACGCAAGTGCACGTATCGTTCAAGTAGTATAAAAAGTATCGATCCCATGAGGACTTAAAACCTTTTGTTATCAATTTATAAAGTTAAATGTTTACAAGTATCTAATGGATTGATTGTTTGATTGGGTGGTGACTTTAAAATTAAAACAAGTAAATAAAATTGCTTGAAAGTAGATTGAAGAAAATTCAAATTTATAAAACTATCCAGGGTTGTGAATCCTTCCAATATCTTTTTAAAAGATGAAGTGGTTATTTTACATTTGTGTAATATATTGGTTTATTAACCTGGAACACGAAATTATGTAAAAGCCTCTTCCGATGGTCAAATACAAATACCAAGTATAACCCAATTAATCATATTCCTATGTTAACCAAGTTATCTAAAATTATTAAGATTAAGTTCCAATTATGGCTACTCCCGCCCGACAGGTATATTCCTATCCTGTAAGAAAATCTATTAAAGGGTTATCTATCCTCAAGGAAGATCGTGGGCTATTAAGTCTAAGGTCCTAAACCTAAAATCCATTTTCCAAGTTCATTTTAAGTTTACCAGTTCAATTTTATTAATGGCCAGTTAATAAAAAGCATTAGGATTAAGGCTCAATAAATAAACCTTTATATTACCCAAACTGTAATTTAACCCCTTATAAACCGGTGATATTGGATTTCATCACAACCCCAGATAACTGGCTTAGTTACGACACATATTTACGGGTAGTAAAAACTTAAATAAAATAAAAGATATAAAGTAAAATGCTGAAAAGTAAATGCTGAAAGTAAATTACTGAAAAGTAAATGCTGAAAGTAAATTGCTAAAAGTAAATGCTGAAAGTAAATTGCTGAAAGTAAATTGCTGAAAAGTAAATGCTGAAAATAAATTGCTGAAAAGTAAATAAAGTAAAAGTACAATAAAAGAAAATGCTGAGGTAAAAGGATCCACTTTTATTACTTCTATTTTAGATATCTCCCTTAATATAATATATTAACTTTGCATGATAATTACCAACCAGCCATATAGGCTGTATCCAGATTAAGTCAAATTAATAATTAATTACCAACCGACCAATCAGGCGGTATCCAGTTTAGTCAGGTTAAAACCAATTTAAATAATTACCAACCGACCAATATGGTGGTATCCTTGTTAAGTTAGGTTTTAACTAGTTTATATATTATAATTAAGGGAGATTAATCTAAATATTAGTAATAAAAGTTTTACCTTTTACCCCAGCAAAGGGAAGTTACCTCCTCATTATTGAAAAGTAAAAACTGAAAATTAAAGAAAGAAAAGTAATGTGCGTAAAAGTAAATTGGGGAAAGTAAAAACTGAAAAGTAAAGAAAAGAAAGTGTGAAAATGGAAATTAATTACTGAAAGCTGTAAATAAACAAACAAGATACAGTCTTCTTAGTATTCTTAAGGAATTTCTTAGAAGAAAGTATGAATTTACAAATAAAATGGCTTGGTATTTATAGGTAAAATTTTGCCCCATCAAATCATCCACCAAATCCATTATTAATTGCTCCACTAATTACTCCACCAAATCTATTATTAATTGCTCCACTAATTTCTATCATGTTTGGTGGGAGTTTGACTATTTTTATTTATTTATTTATTTGCTTTGAAAATGACTTTAATAATTACACATAACACACTTCCAGATGTTTCATCAATATCGGTCATGAAATATTCCGAATTCGAAATTATTTTGTTCTTCAAAGTTGTATCTCATTGAGTCTTCTTTAATCTGGAACTTGAATTAGATCAATCCGATATGTGAGTAAAAAGTTATGCCCAAAATACGACAGATGCTCAAAACTGGAATTTCCAAAACTGCACTTCGTTAAAACGCCCTTTCAAATTTCCAATCTCCAAAATTAATATGTCAAGTCAGATATTTGTCCTTATTTGACCCATATTTCATCCTAAATGATTTCATTGAGTCCCAATATTATTTTATCTGCAAAATAAACTAAAACATATCAAAACGTTCATCAAACCCGAGAAACTAAACAAAATATTAAGTAAAAGGGGCGGTAAATATTAATATATTTTCCGCTCATCACACCCCCAAACCTAACATTTTTCTAGTCCTCGAGAAAAACAACAAAATAAAATAAAAGAAACAATTAAAATAAAACTAAGCCACTTTCGTAAGGATCACGGTTGTATTTAGCGTATGCAACAAGCCTTTAAACCCATAGGTGTCCCTAGTGGACGAGTTGTAGTCTCGTGAGGGTTTACAGCGACGATACCCACAAACATCTTATAAAAGTAAAAAGATAGTAAAACTAATGCACACAAAAGCAAAAAGACAAGAGAAAAGAGAATAAAAAAGTTAGTGACTAAACGGGTGAAACTTCTTATCTAAGTCAATAATTATTTTGTTTCTTTCTAAATTACCGAATAAGTAAATTCTCCGATTATTTTTACCATTCTCCATATACACAACCAATAAAATATTAATCAACTCATTTTGCCCACAATAGTCACAAGTGCAGTTGGAAAGAGAGTAATATTTTTGTCCTAAAGTTATATCAGAATTCACACATTTTTTTATGGAATAATTTTTTTTTACATTTTTCTGATTTTTTTTTCTTGATTTTTTTCTGATTTTTTATTTATTTATATACAATATCTTCCATCTATGTAGCGAGTGTTGGGTCGGTGGCTCCCAAACCAGTTGGCTTTAGGGTACCAGGTTTTAAGGCACCCATACGGACTTAATTACTCAGACTTCAGATATATATATTTTTGCAACATCCTTGATCCATGTAGCGAGCTTTGGGCCAGTGACTCCCAAACCAATTGGCCGGGCACTAGGTGTTAAAACACTCCTACGAACTTAATAACTCGGATCTCAGACGTTTTTTTTTACTCCATCGCTTTTTATAGATGTTTCCTCCAATTAAACTAGAGCACTGAATATTTCAAACTTTTCAATTACAGCTCATGTTTGTATGTTACCATGTATGCTGATAATACCTGTCAACTGAGCATATGAAGATTCATTTTAGTCAGTTTTATGGAGAATTCACAAATTAAATAATTTAAAAGGAAATAAACAAAAATTAACTTGTTCCGAAATAGGTTGAGATACGTCTCAGGAATGAAAATTCCTTACACAGCTATCTCACACCAATTTCACATGATTAATCAAATAAAAACACAAAAATACTAAATATTTTTTTGGTTTTTTGTAAAATTTTTCAAAATTTGTTTTTTGGCTTTTTCAAAAAATTTTGACTAAAAATAAAACAATAAAAATAATATACAATTTAACTATTCTCCTCCCCCAAACCTAAATGAGACATTGTCCCCAATGTCTTAAACAATAGAAGAAGAGTTTAGAAAACCGTACCTAGTTAGCTAAAATTCTACATCTAAATGAAAAGTTAAAGGTTAAGATCCAGATTTATCCGACGCTTCTTACCACAATCATTATCGGAACAGTTTATCTTCGAAAGAATGGGGTCAATTTAAGGTTCAAAGGCTAAGATTTGGTCAATTAAATCTGATGCAGTTCTTGCAGTAAAGAGAAGTTCTTTTACAGGCTTTGAAACGAACCCATTTCTCTGGCCATCATCAAGAAACACACAAAGAAAATCCTAAAATCCATCAACATTGTACAGTCCAAGCGGTTTCTGGTGTATGTTCAAGTTTGCCCAATATAGTAATGTAAAAATTTCCTTCATCGTGCTCAAGCCTACTGGCAAAGCAATAAAAGCATCAGCACGGTTAATCATCTCTACCAGTCGTTCAGACATACCTGGGACGATTAGTTCCTCATCGTTTGATGATCCAATAAGATTCGCCTCCGCCAAGGGTTTTGGGATGATTCCCAAAACTTGACTGCCTCCATCCTGTACAGCCTTTGAAACGATCCCCATTAGTCCAAGATTGCCACCGCCATATACTAAGTGCATATTCCTTGCAGCAATGACTCGACCCAATTCATGTGCCACTATTACGTATTCTTGTTTAACACGAACACTCGTACCGGAAAACACACAGATGTTTTCAACCCGTCTTCTTGAAGTAGCTTCCATTTTTATCTGGATGCCTTCAAAGGTGCAATGATGAGTTGAATTTATAACACCTGAAAAGGGTGAGTAAAATAATAGAACTAGTACCTGCCAAATGATAATTATTAGTTAACAGTAAAATAAATCGTGATAGTCAAAAAGGTATGGATCATGTCGGAGAAAATAAAAGAAAACAACAAAATAAATTATAATTATTAGGAAAAGACAAAGAGATATAATATATACAATACTGTAATGGCTTGAATGACGTCTATGCGTCAAGGATAAGCTTCCCATCCAATTTTCTTATAAATTGGCAAACATAGTATTTTAAAGTCAGATTCCCGAGAATATACTGTTGTCTTTCTTTTCGAAATTGTGTATATAACATGGGAATTTCATGATATACATATCCATTGGGATACGTCTCAAGAGTTTTGGATATGTCATCCAAAGTCTTCTTACTCAAGCAATCCCTAATGAAATTGATCTTATCTTCACGGTTATCAGACACCATTCCCAAAGAACGACAATGAGTATTACATGTCATACGAGCACATTTATAACAAACACCCATTCTTTTAGCTCTTCTCTTTTTAGCATAGGTGCTTCTACCTAAACCAGACAGATGTGAAATAAAAGTGTCAGAAGACTCACCTGGCAATCGGATCCGTGCTTCAATAATCCAATGAATGTCAGTAGGAATACCTTAATCATCAGTAATCTCATCCGTTCCAAGCGAACTTTGTAGACTTTCATCAGAGATTTTTTAGGGAGAAAATGAAATTGCTTGTGAAGATTTACGAGAGCATCTTTCATCTTGAAATGACTTAACCTGCAAAAACTAAACACACAAAAATTAAAAGAAACCAAATCACAATATATACACAAATTGCATGGGTTGCCTCCCAGCTAGTGCTAAGTTTAACGTCTTCAGCTAGACATGACTGCCCAAACGTTAGGCTGGATTTGAAAGTGTGACACTTTCTTTTTGTCGCTCAAATGATTCTCCCCAGTAGTGCTTGACACGTTTGTTTTTAACCTTGTTGATGGTGTTTTCAGGCACTATAACATTTAAGACAGCACGACGAGGACAGAAGGTAATTTCCTGGCTGGTTGAGATCATCAGAACCGACCCGACCACAACGTGAGAAGACCGACCACTTTGGTTCAGAAGACCGAGCACTTCAAGGTCGGCATAAACACTCTCGGCATAAAAGACTGTCATGACCGACCACATAAAGACCGACCAGACGGCGAGACGCGTTCAAGATGACGACACTCTATTCTTGCGGATAAGATTAAGCGAGTTATCCTACTCTCACAAGGAGATGGAGTCAGAATCCGAAAAGGAAGAAGAAAAGAGAAGGGAACATCAGGCTAGGAATCCTTGCAAGGAGAAGAGACTAAGTTCAACTAGGATTTCTTATGCAAATAGGAGTCTGATTTCTGTATTACTATAAATAGGAGAGCATAGTATGTGTAAAAGGGCATCCTCAAAAAATCATAAAATCACCATCAAAAAATTAGTGATCTGAATCTTCAAGCTCTGACTTGTAGAGACCCGAGAAGAGTGTTTAAGTAATAAAAGTATCATCTTTTTTGTGTCCGTGGACGTAGGTCGGATCCAAATCCACCAAACCACGTTAAATCTCCTTGTTGATTGGTGTGTTTATCTGTCTTTTGCTAAATTTGCATTTGGTCCCCCATAACCAAACAAATTCACTATTGAGGGAGGATTTCTTCGGGAGTGATATTCCAATATTACCCTGAGACCAAAATCAGCCGTCAACAGTTGGCGCCGTCTGTGGGGAATCTCAACAAAAAGCAACTCGCGTAGTAAGACAATGACGGAAGACGGAAGCCACCAACCATCAGTTGCTCGGCTGCAGATTGGATGGAGAAGGTTGAGGAGAACCTTAGGAAAGAAAGGGAGGAAAGCCAAACTCTGTTAAAAACTATAGTAGACCGTTTGGAAAGGATAGAAGGAGCACACGATGGAAAATTCGAGGCCGGGACTAGCCGACGAAAGAAAGACATAGCAGAAGGAAAGAGAATTGTCGATATAAGTGAGGAGGACATGCACGGATGAGAGATCCTTACAAGTTAAGATCTGTAGTGGTTCAGGGAGATTCCCAGATCGAGGACACATGGGAGGAAGAGAGTGACAAATCGTCACTAGACCCCTCCTATGATAG